>JACXIV010000068.1:382437-394664 GCA_014737475.1 Bombus confusus
AAAAAATTTTCTTTTATTGAGCCAGGTGTGATAAATATATAGAAGGATGAATGAAGTAAATAATATAATGAATAAATGAAGAATAATAATTGAAACTACAGCTAAAATGAGACTTTCTTTTATTACAAAAAATTTTCTTTTATTGAGCCAGGTGTGATAAATATATAGAAGGATGAATGAAGTAAATAATATAATAAATAAATGAAGAATAATAATTGAAACTGCAGCTAAAATGAGACTTTCTTTTATTACAAAAATATTTTCTTTTAGTGAGCCAGGTGTGATAAATATATAGAAGTATGAATGAAGTAAATAATATAATGAATAAATGAAGAATAATAATTGAAACTACAGCTAAAATGAGACTTTATTTTATTACAAGAATATCTTCTTTTATTGAGCCTTTAATTAATCCTTTAATTTGGTCTTTTATTAATTTTCACTGGAAATATAGGTTGCTATTACGAATTAACAATTTTCACTTGAATCCTCAAAATCATAGTTATGATACTGGCTGTAAACGTCTAATTTACTATTGGGATTCGATAGCAGAACAGCCTTTAGGGCTGAGTCCGTGTTTCACCTAAATTACCTGTGTTTCATGTTCCTACCTAGACACAATTCTCTTCATACGCTATAAAATCAAATTTATTATTGCATCGTATTGTACGATACGATCAATTTTGCATTGCAAACCAGCTTTCTTCAATCGAATTAATCGGATGAAACTATCGAAAGTGTAGAAATTTGAGCAATTTTTATCGATTACACGTTCAATGGAATTTCGTCCTACAATACACAACGCGCCTAATTTCACAACCTGTTTTTGCCTCTCCGGTAACAAAAGCAAGGCGTGGTCCACCGACCAGCAGCAATTTTGATTAAAGAAAATCGCTGCAACGTAATTTTACAGAGAATCCTAAAGTGCAACAAAGCGTGCGCCGAAAACGTACAGTTCCAATTTGGAAAAATTACGTTGCCATTGAAATCTCTCTGAAAGTATTTTTCTAAAAATCGAAAAATCTTATCGAGATCCTCCTTGACGGAGTCGAACGTCGTTCGTCTAAAACATTTCTGCGTATTTCTGATACTCAGAGAAACAGTCACGTGCATACGCTTAAAACTTACATGCTGCATACTGAAGTTACGATATATTTATTAATAATAAACAATTATTATACATCAACGTGCATCATATATGCATTGTATACGAATATGAAGAACAAGTACATCGATTAATCAGTTAGACAATATTTGGATCTAGTTACTAGTTGCACGTTTAAAGTGATTATTCACGTTGCAGAGAATCATTTTATGACCTGTACAAAACGCGTGTTGGCGGTGAATATCTTGTATCGGCCATGTGCATATTCAAATTTGTTCCAAACTCTACCCACGTAACCGTAATAATCGTGTTCCACTAAAACGCTGATGAAGTTGCAAAAAGTTTTTCATATATCCATAAAAGTTTCCTCCATGATATGTGCTGAAATACTTTAGTAAAACAGCGTATGTTGCGATCCAATATAAACTTCATCGACGAATATAATTACGTCTAGTAATTAAAACCTTGTTTTTTCCGCTACGATAACGGATTGAAACGTGAAAGCTGGACAGTTTCTCGATGAGACCATTTGATCGCATTTCTTCTTGTTTCCCATTACGCTTCAATCGATTTCTTTCCTTTTAAGGAACAAAAACAAGGAACAGTTGGAGACTAGCCTGATAAAACAAATCATAGTGTAGCCAGACAAACGATAAACACGGTACGCGCGATCCTTCGCCACCCTTGTACAGAAACGTCTGTACGAAAGAAGCCAAATGACTCACGCTCGCTTCAACGATCCTCTCGAGCGGATTCGCGCGATTAAGATGCGTGAGCACGCGAACTCCGAGCGCGTTCAAGAATATTCAGTGTCTACCAAAAGCAAGTGTCTAAATTTCGTATCGCTTAGTAGTGGTTTTATAGCACTACAAAAGATATTGACACGTTCTGCATATTTGTTACCTTATTTTTCTACTAATTAATTAGATGCAATTTTCATAGTAGTTTTATAGGACTATGAAAAGTATTGGCACGCTATTCTGCGTATTTTTTAAGTTTTTAAATATCGTGTAATTTAGTAGTAGTTTCATATGACTACAAAAGGTATTGACACGCTATTCTGCATATTTGTTACCTTATTATTCTGCTAATTAATTATGTCCGATTTTTAAATTTCGTATCATTCAGTAGCAGTTTCACATAATTACAAAAATTTGATACTATGAAAATTCCATGCAAATCCTGATGTAAAGAGGCTTGCTGTCATCTATAAATATATATTTGAACATCTATTTGGTAGAATGCAATCAAGAGGTTGATATTCTTATTACATTTTCCAAGTTTCGACCGAAGAACGATTTTCCTCTTTTTAATTCTTTACACCTACATTACAATTTATCCGTAATTGCGTTTATCTGTAACGAATGCCAAACATTTCAAAAAATCTATATAGATTTTTGATTTTGAAACATTTCAAAAAATATATATAGATTTTTGAAATGTGATAAAAAACATACGAATCTCTCGAATATCCCAACGTTGAACAAGAAATACAGAACAACGAAGGTAGTTTCCATTGTATTAACCCTCGATTGTCACACGTGTTTTACGAATCTCGGTTGTCACTCTGGATCACCCGATTCGGTTTTCGAATGGCTGTCGTTCAAAAAATATCAGCGATATCGAATCGAAAAAATTCGAGAATGTAATTTGAACGTGGAATATGTTCTGCTAAAGCAGAGTTGACAAACAAAGTACGCATCGCTCTCAAAAAAAAAAAAAAAAAAAAAAATATCTTTCCCACTGTATGTTTGGAGACAAAACATTTCTACAAAAACGAGCTGTAACTCCTTTATGTTCTGACATTTGTAACCAAAAATTTCAGACGATACTTTCGAATATTTTTCCAAGGAAAAAGGTAGCCTGTTAGCGCACGTTGCAGAAAACAAATTTACTCGGATGTTTCATCAAGAAGAGCGGCTTTCGAGTAAGGCAAATGATGAAATTATAGGAGAAAATCAATTTATTCAGATGGAACAATTTTTCGTTGCTTTCGTGTATGTCGATTTAGCTGTGAAAAATATAATCACGATTTCAATCGGCTGGTAATCGTAGTAGATGCACGAGAGTGTGTAAGATTTGCGCGGAAATAAAACACGTTGATGCAGCAAGAAGTGCGTCTTTGTCGCACTTGGCTCAGCATTACTAGCTTTGCACAGTTGTCGGACGCAACTCGCGGGATTCTTAGCGGCGTAATCATCGGATATTATAAAAGAACACCTGGAATGAACGAATGGTAGATAGACTCCATCTCATAAACGACGTCTGCAACACGTGTCTCTCGAAAGTAAGACTGTGGGTCAACAAGACCCGTAATCACATCCTCGGGCTAAAAGAAACTTTTTCCTTCAGTTTGACTCTTCTGCGTTCTGAATTCCATGGAGCGAGAAATTCCTATAACGCGGAACGTATCTGCCGCGTCAAATGGGGTCCCATGGCGTTTGCGCTAATTCGCAATAACTGGAAAGCGTGGAAAGAACGTCGGCTCGTGCCACGAGGTCAATTGTCCGAAATGTTGTTCAATCGTTGTTCAATTTGACGAAAACAACCGATTGCTTATCACCGATGAATCTTCTGCTGTTTTTGCAATTCCCCGTCCTCCTCTGGGAAGTTTCTGCTGTCCGAATTTCGTGAAGCTGCGATGGCAACGAGCGGGCTCGTCCTTCTGACTTGCGGACGACAGCGCACTTGCGTGTCCGCGGACGCGTTTAATCGCCGAAGTGGACAAAGCGGGCCGCCTAAGTATCGCGTCGCTTCGTGGTTAATTAAAGACGATGCGGCGAGGGGGGCGGGAGAGACGCGCGGCTGGAAAGAAGCGGAGAGCCACGTCCGGCGCGCGCGACCGCAGAGAATCGCGTCTGCCGCGCGTCTGCTTTGTGCTCGAGCCACGATGAAAGATAGGGAGGCTGGCTGCCTCGAATGACCAGGCCATCGCGGCTACCTAAGTAATTGCACCCGTTACGCATCCAACGACCAACCGTTAAATCATCATCGCGCGTTCGTAGGAACTTTCCCGCAGTTTTCGTTTGTTCACTGGCCTGTCCAATCGCAGTTGCGTGTAGGCCTCTTCGGTCGTCGAATTACAGCCGCTGGAAACTCGGGGGTTTTTTTTGAGTTAAGGTTAATTGCGTTTGACGAGGAGAAACTTTGTCTCGATGAGTTTGACGCGTATGCTGGTCGTGCGAAATGGAAACTGCTTAATGTAGAACATTAGCTGTGAAAAGTGGAAATTCTAAGTAAGACATAAAAGCGTGATTTGCTGGTATGTCCACTTTATGTTGTAAATGCAGTAAAACTGCGTTTGTGTTTTCATAAAACTGTGTGTCTTATGAAAAAGAATTGGATTATTTGGTATATTCGTTATTTCCCGTATGACGTATTTCTTTTTACAAACTCGCTTGATTATTTTCTCATAGTGTCGGGTATCTTAATATTTGTATCAGAATTAATCAAGTCGGTAAGGAAGGTTACTTTTTTCTTGTTCACTACATACGCGTTTATTACACTCTCCGTTATACAGGGTGGCTGAAGAAGTCGAAAATGTAGAATAAAAAAGATATAGAATAAAAAAATAGGATAGCAAGTTAATAGGTAGGAAAACGCTTCGGTCGCATTGCAAGTGTTTATCAACATAACGTCGATCGAGACAATTATTCAATGAAAATTCAAAGTCGATTTTCTCGAAAACGAAGCCTCGAACGAAAAATTGTTATTCTATATTTTCGACTTCTTTTTCGCGTAGAATCGCCCCCTTTCCGCTTGTACCACCAGTTGCCAACCACCCTGTATATTCAAAATTCGTGTCAATATCTGTTATACGTTGGTTCTATTGCAGTTCTGTTACATTGCGGTAGATTGTCCCAAAAGTTTCTTTTATTTCACAAGGGAACAGCAGACGACACTTTTTTCTCTTAACGCAAACGAAACGTACGACTGAACAGAAAGACCCTACCATTTGACAAATTAGATTTCACGTTTGTCAAACACTGCCAGATGAAGCAACCAGGTGCTATGTTTATCGCAGGCAACAAGTCAGAAAGTGCAGTAATTCTCGTTCTTATAATAATTATGTAACTTCAGCTGATTCTTATCCCATCAAGGCGCGTGTATTATTCGGATTGAACCAAAAACTGCCCGCTACTGACCAAACAAAAGAGAAGAACATCCGCTCGTTCACCCAACTACTAAGTTCTCGTCCTTTCACTTTTACCCACGTGCAAAGAAATTGCTTCTCAACGCGTCGAATAATCGACGCTGTCACGCACACGCGCTCCTTTCTCCTAATAATCCAACGTACGTTTCGAGACATCGCGCGCGTTACGTCCGCCCTGCTGATTTGTCCTGCTCACAAAACGCGCTGGTTCACAGGCGCTCGAACCTTCCTGTCGCTCACTCTGCCGCCTACGAGCAGCTGAAATCTTCTTCGGTGGTTAATTGGAATACCTTCGGTGGTCAGAGCGGACAGACTTGCGTGGCAAGCGAACGGGACTAGCAATCGATTAGGGTACCGTATGAATTAGCGGCGGGCAAATAGGATCAACGCTGCTGTGCAGCGGGCCACGGTGTTTTCTGGTCGCAAACACGTGCGTGCCATGTGCGAATGCGTGGCTAATTGTACATGCGGAGCACGCGTGCTGCGTTTACGTTCTACGTGCTTTCGCTAGTCGAACGCTGTAAATCCTGGTTTTTAGCCGCTGCTGTCTAGAAATCTCGTTCGGTTACGTTAATCGTCGTCGCTAGTGCGATACGCACTGCGTTAGGCGACAACGTCTTGCGTCGAAAATAACGCAGATAAGCGACGTTGCGTTTCTGCTTATTTTACACAAGCACGGTAGTCGGTGAAGTTTGAACGAACGAGCGAATCTGAATGTAATTCTGTGCCAGGTTCAATATCCAGTTATCTTTAACATTCGTCAAACGTTCGTCAAATCGATTCAATCTTCAAAAAACAAAATGTATTTCGTTTCAATCTGTGTACGTTGGAATTTAGTACTCTGTTATGGTTTGATTTTCTGACTCTTTTCTCACTTTTGTGGATTATTACAAGCAGCTGGAGAGTGGTGAATCTAGTAGGAAAGAGCCAACGACGAGGGTAGGTTTGCGCGTCAAACGCGTCTTCGTGAAAATCTCAAGCGAGCTGTGGAACTGTATAATTATACAAGTTGATGAATCTAATGGGAACAAATTAACGACAGAGGTAGATTTCCGCGTGAAGTCGTTTCTTCGAGAAAATTTCAACGAAGATGCAGAGCACACTGTAGTCTTATTACGTTCGTCTTGCAACGTGTTATACGCAATTTGGCTTGTTGGCTTTTTTTTGTGAGACCCTCGATCGTGTCTCGTACAAAGGTACCGGCACGTGGCGATCATTTTTAGAATCGACAGGTTAAAATCGACCACGACGAGTCAGAAACGAGCTGCGACGTGTCCGGCGTATTCCGAATGATCATTTTGCACCGACGTGTTAATATCTGAAGCACACCTGAGAATTGGACTGTAAGGGGCCTAGTCGAATTCCATCGCAAGTGGCCTCGCGTTCACGCACGTTTAATTATAGAAATGAAGTCGTGTACCTGGGCTAACCATACTCATGGGAGCAGCGTATGGTAATCCTAGCGAAGTAAGTTTTAGTAAAACTATAAATAATCCGGGCAATAAGAGGAGTCCAACATCGTCGAATACCTGGGTCAGCAGACGTTCTGCTTTAGACGGTTAGATTTAAAGGCTGCGCTGCTCTCGTCTCGCTTTCGATTCCTCTCGATTTATACAGCTCGCACGATGCAGAGAAAAAATCTGTAAACCTACGCTCGTTATACGCCGACGTGGGCCAAATTTTCAACCTACTCGTTCAACCTAAAATCGCCTCGCAATCTGTCAGATTAAATTTAGTCCCGCCTCTTGCGACAATATACAAACCGTCGATGTTTACCCGTTGCGGTGAATATTAAATGAGCAGAATTTAAGACAATATCGTATTTGGAATCGTTGCGCGAGTTGCTACGTCTATTTTTCTCAGTGGGCCAAGTTTGAAGTTTCGATGGAACTGGTGGGCTCGGTGCGAACGTGTGACGCGTGTTTCCGGAAAATGACGGTATCTTGCTTCCTTCACCAGTTGGCTGTCGCGACTTCTCCGAAGACTGTGGGAAGCGTATACCTAAATTTTGTGGGAGAAAGTAAGCGACGACGAGTATACTCGTCACGCACGGAGTATGCGTGGTATAATTTTTGAATTTTATCACTGCTCTTTACCGTAATTACTAAATTGCAATTTGATCAGCAAATTGTAGCTACTTTTTACGCACGACGAGTACACTCGTCAAGCGGGGAATACCTGGGTATTATTTTTGAATTTTATCGCTGTTCTTTACCGTAATTACTAAATTGCAATTTGATCAGCAAATTGTAGCTACTTTTTACGCACGACGAGTATACTCGTCATAGTACGAAATATTGCCATTTCTTTTTGACGAGTATACTAGTCATAGCACGAAATGTTGCCATTTCTTTTTGACGAGTATACTAGTCATAGCACGAAATATTACCATCTCTTCCTGACGAGTATACTCGTCAAAAGCAACTTACTGGTTAAAGATTGGACGATAGAATTCGATCATTTTAAATGCCGATTAAAATGTACACGAAGAAGAGCACAGAGTCTTCGCTCAATTCGCTTAATAGGGAAAATGAGGCGAAACAAGCGCAGATCGAACGATTAGTATTCCGGAAATTCGTATTAATCATTACTTATGATCGTGACTTTCGACTATTCTCCACTTTTTATCCGAAAATTTATTCGTCCCGCCGCTGTAGAGTTTTTCGTATTTGTTATTGAAATATCCTTGCAACGCATCCCGTGTTCGATCCTCGGTATTGAGCTTTCCTGTTCGCAAAGGAAAAATGAATTTTCTATCTCCCTAAACGAAATACCAATCAACGTGCAAAAAATTCGGAAAGCTGCCTCGGTTGCAGTCTATTCGATATTCGTGGAAAACCCAATCCCTAAAATGCACGTTGTCACAGAGAATGTAGTTGTATGACATTTACTGACTGAATTCTCCATAAGAACTAATTTTTCTAGCGACGTTACGCAACTACGCGACCTCTGGCTTTTAACCAAACTAACTAAAAACGGCTCTTGCCATGGCAAACGCTACTTTCTGCCTTGTGTTCGAATATCTAGAACACGTACAGGGTGGTGAACACGAAAAATGAAATTTCAGAAATGGAATGAAAATTCAGATCTCCGAGGACAGCTAATGCGTTAAGACTACTGTAACGCGTATACTTGAATCTATCGTACGAACTTCTGTAGGCAATAGTTCCATTTTCTAAGTAGACGATACCTGAAATGACAGAAATATCTCAACTGGACGGAATTACTGGGACAAACTGTACAGATGATCGTAATTAACACGCGCAAAAATCGACTTAAATTTTCTGCGAAACACGTGCGTGTCTATGCTTTCAAAAGAAACGAACGTGTCGTACATTCTAACATTCGCTAGTTCCCAGCCCTCTGGCGCAATTCCATTAACAAAATTAACTTTTCAAGTGAAACGTGCAGGGTTATCGATATCGAGGAATTTTCCCAAATCCAAATTTCCCAAATTACAAGTCGCTGTCCTGTTCGACATAGAATTATAAAATTGCAAAAATCGTAAAATCGCAGTCACCTGCAATTCGTAATTTTCCAGCTCGCTAATATCGTTAGTTGGTAGGTCATTTGGCGAGAAGACTCTTACGGCGTTGAAGTTTCTCGGTTCTTCGTCTGCTCCTTAGCTTTTAGTCCTTAGATCGCAAACGCGCGAGATACATCGGCAGAACTCCGCTCCTTTCGTCAACCTAATAACACGGTTCCACGTAGACCTTGGACGATGATAACGAGCAGAGATCGGAGACCGAAACGTGCGTGTATATGGTGGCCGATGGACGCACAAGCAGACGCACTCGGCGCTGCTCTCTGCCTAAACGAGGCAAAGAGTTCTAATTCCAGCCAACGAACGAGTTTCCATCGTTCGAGGAATATATCGAAGACGAACGACGATGAAGTCGGTGTCGCTCGATTCTTAACCATAAAAGACCATCCGCATTACGTCACGAGACGTGACTCACGATAGCTACTGGCCTAAAAACACTATTGCCACGACAAACCACATCGCGTCGATATAATTTCCTGCGCGGAGCATCGTCAAGGCTGTCGACGTTCATCCGAATTCAAACGGGCCGATTTCCGAGCGAATACACCGCGCGGATCCACCGATCCATTGGTCGAGCTGCTTTCGCGTTGAATTAAAAACGGCCATCGGTGAAAAACGCTTCGATCGCCATTGCTGCTACGAATCGTCATTTCGTGGTCGGTTTTTAGCTTTCAACTGGTTCGCTGTTGCGACTTTTCAGAGATTGTTTTTCGAAAGCGTGCGCCTAAAATGCGCGGCGAAAGCAAGCGACGACGAGTATACTCGTCGAATAGCGTGTGCGGCTGCTTTAACGTAGAATTAAATCGCAGCGAAAGGATTGTTTCATCTTTCAATTTCATTTCTGCAATTTAGCGCAGTCAAATGGCCATTTCTTCGCGACGAGTATACTCGTCGAATACAGAGCGTGTGTGGCTGCTTTAACGTAGAATTGAGTCGCATCGAAAGGACTGTTTCGTCTTTCAATTTCATTTCTGCAATTTAACGCAGTCAAATGGCCATTTCTTCGCGACGAGTATACTCGTCGAAAGTAGCTAACTGGTTGAGTAGGTTTCGCTGATGGTTTCCGTTTGAATCGACGCTATGCATTTTCACTCGAATGCAATACATCGTTGCTAGGAGCATAATTGAAATTGCATTGGTTTCTCAAGGTGGCAGTACTTATTTCGTGTTACCTCTACCTTCGCATCGAATGGCAACGAAATTTCCAGCGCTCCGTGCCATATTTCACGTATGTAGTACAGCAGGAACTAGTCTCTGGAAAATGTTGAAATCAGATGGGATATTCGTCATATTCCGGTCGCTTCGAGCGGATCTCGGCGAACCTCCGCCGTAAAACGATCTCAGTTAATATCGCCAGGCAAGGAGCGAGTAAGAAGGATCTTTTGCGACGAATTCTATTTCAAGAGAGATGGATTTAACGCTTGAAAGCGGCACAAAGTGTTCGCGCGAATATACAGCCCGCGTGGCCTTGTTTTCACGTGATGCGTTAAAAATGCCTGTCTTTCGTCTCGCTGCGAGTCTACGCGCGTCTGATCATTAACCTTTGATTGGAAACGTTGAGTCGTGATCGATGTTAGAAGCTTCACGCACCATCTCGTCGAACGTTTGACAAAATTTATTGCATAAATTGATATTTTATATTCTACGGGAAGTATACTGCGAAAGCGTACGAATATAAACGTCTCAGATTCTTTTCAA
Source organism: Bombus confusus (assembly GCA_014737475.1). Classification (NCBI taxonomy): domain Eukaryota; kingdom Metazoa; phylum Arthropoda; class Insecta; order Hymenoptera; family Apidae; genus Bombus; species Bombus confusus. The sequence goes on from JACXIV010000068.1 coordinate 392,938, forward strand.
ATGTCAGGTAGCTTTATCAAAGGATTCGACATATCTGCTGTGACATCCGAATTTATTATCGAACATGCGCCATGGAATTTTTGATAAATTCCTCGACACTTTTAACTTGTTTGACATTCCGCAAGAAACGCGCCAAAGTCTTTCTTTATAAAATTTACTAAAAAATTTAAAAATTACTTATAATTAAAAAAATTAAATTAAAAAAATTTACTTATAATTCTTATTGAATTTATTGTGAAATTACTCGAAATAAATGAAAAAAAAGTCTTTCTAAACGCGCAAGAGACGTGGAAACGCTCAGAGCGGATTCGATAAATCGTACGTTAAACGAACAGTGTGAAACACGTGTCCGTAAATCAGTTAAATATGTATAAATTGGAATAAATGAAAGAAAAAATTGTAGACGATAAAGAAAGCAGACCTCGTCACTCTTTCGATTAAATTACCATAGTACGTTCGTTTTCTGTCATAATTATGAAGTCTATAGTGACGGATAAAAGACAGTTTACGAGTGGTACATTATGAGTATTGGAAATTTCTATGAAATATTTTTTATAGAGAAGATAACTGTCCGTATCGCTACCTGATAAAAGCAGAAGATTTTAGAAACATTTAATATAATATATTATATTTGTTAATTGTAGATTTATTAGTTGGAACTAATAATTTCATTTTGTAAAATTATGATCTTCTGTCGCGCTCTTTAACTCTCAAACTTTCTTCTGTCCGTCATTAAAACTTGTAAATTTTCAAGCAGATAGAGAAAACAATGTTCTAGTGCAAATGGAAACATACATACGGTAGAAACGTAACGTTTCCTGTCGCGATCTGACTTTCGTCCAAATTCGTTTGCAATTACGTCATAATTTCGGAATATATCACAATTACGAAATGGTGATTTTATAGTCGTGAAACGTGGCACACGTATTAACGTAAGTACAGTAACCGCAGTTGTTGGCACTGTTATACGTTGTTATACAATTAATAATTGATTTATTTGCCTATTTGATTATCGATTATCAAAAGTAATTATATCCGATTCCCGTGGTTCTGATGATCGAGCAATTTCCGCGTTGATTCGATTACGGTGATACAACGATTGAAAAGCATGATAGGCATGTAAAGAGGATAGGAAGAGTGAATGCAATTGGCTTGTAATTTGTAACAATGTTTCCTTGTAACATTATGTTTCCTTCCTCTTGCAAATATTTCCGCAATAATAAATTCTAATGTTAGACATTCGATGTATGCAATAATGTACGATAACATGGAATAATAGGCAGCTAATTGATTAAGAAGCAAGCAAGGAGAAATAAAATGAGATAAAATAATTTACATGTTGCTATGTCAAAGTACAAAGAATGGAGCAAAAGTCATAGATATAACACAAATTTAATGTGATGAAACAATATAATGTTTCCTTCTCTTGCAAACATTTCTTCAGTAATAAGATACGACATTAGATACTTTGACTTTCTAGACGAAATTATATTTTGATACTATGAAGGACAGTTAAGCACAGACCACACGTTGAATGTATACATAATATATATACACATAATAGACAGCTAATTCATTAGGAAGCAAGCAAGGGAAAATAAAATGAGATAAAATAATTTACCTGTCTCTATGTCAAAGTACAAACAATAGAGCATGAATCATAGACAAAAAACAAATTTAATATGTGATACTTGTTAAAAAAGTAGTTCACCATGGCGCTTTAGGGA
>JACXIV010000069.1:0-44893 GCA_014737475.1 Bombus confusus
CGTGACTAAGTAGTGGCAAACTGTTAAATCATGACAAAAAACTGATCGAAAAGCATAATAATGGCACTATATAAAATAAGATAACGAGTAATGATTAATTTATGATTAATTTATAACAAGCAATAACATTAAGCGCGTTAACTTAAGGATTAACATTATCATAACACAGCTCTAATGATAATATTAAAAGTAACTAATAGTATTCTGCAAGAGGTCACTCTTATACCATCTAACAAAGTGTTATATTAACTAATATTAGTGGGTAACATCATGTTAATCGTGCACATAATGCAACGCAAAGAATAAAAAGTCACTAACATAAATTAAACTTGTTGACATGGAGAAAGTAGTATCTGCTATCCCTTTCAAAGGCGAACGTTGAAAGGATAAGGCACAATGAGGATGCACACTAAATTTACTTTACTTTGTGGTATGAACAACAACACCTCGGTAACCGTCGTCTTGAACAACAAAGATGACGGAATCAAACAAACATATGAGTCATCATCGCGAATCATAATAAGTAAGGACTATCATAACGGTCGGCTAACAGTCGACCGAGACGCCTTCCGTAAAAGGCTTCCGATGTCAGAATCAGTATAATTTGAGACATCAAGCAAATCAGAGCGAACGGTTGTATTCAGTGACTATTATATTATAATAAATTATTTATCGGTTTTAACATACTTATTTCCTTGCATTGATATCCACTTCAACTTTATGCATACTAAATTCGCTACATTAACGATAGATATAACGAATACTTCAGTATTGATTCCACATTGATACATCCTTCTAATCGACTCCTAGGAATTAAGTAAGAAACAAATCAGAATAACATTATAACCATAATACGATTAGATATGCTAGTACAAAGCTTGCAACGATAGATACGAGTTCTGAAAGAAAACTAAAAATAACTACTATTTACAATAAGTAGAATCACAAATTAAAAGAAGTAATCATTACACATAAAATGTTGCAAAAAAATCACATAAAAGAATAACGATGATATGTCACAAATCTATTAATAAACGTTCAAAGGATAATGATAGATATTATTACTTTTATTTCTATAGCAATATCTTAAGTCATACTTCATGTCTGAGATCAATATGCCTTTTAAATAACTAATTGATTATACATATGTACTAAGAAATTAAAATATGAAGAACAGTAAGATAAAAAGGTAACAATGCTGTTCTTCCCAGCTAGATTAAATATACGAAACATATGCAATAATTTTTTATACTGCCCAAACATGAAGGTTATGTTATCATAGATAACATTGACATATGATAAATTTGTAACCGCCGCCTCGAACAACAAAGGCGACGGAACCAAACAAAAAGGTGAGTCACCAGCGCGAACCGTAAGAAACCGAGTAAGGACGTTCGTAACGGTCGACCGAGGTGCCTTTGGTAAAAAGGTTTTCCATACCGGTATCAGTATTCAATCAGACAGCGAGTATATCAGAGTGAACGTTCGTATTGTGTGACTATTATATAGCAATAAATTGCTATTTGATTTTAACGTAAGTGTTTTCTTTGCATTGATACTTACTCCAAGCCTTCTACCCAACATAAGCAAAGTATTCGCAATAGTTATAAACAACCCCTAGTCTCTTTTTGCACAAAAAATAACGTAATCTCTGAAAATCAATTTTGTTTCCAGCACAAACACTCCACGATCCACGTAATAAATAAACTAACGTCGGACATCTGCTGGGCGCTTAACGCAAAGCAACGAGTAGCCGCCTGCTCAATAAACCTCGAAAAAGCTTTCGGCACAGTCTGGATCCCAGGGCTTATATACAAAATGATTAAGAAAAACTTTCCGAAATACCTAATTCAAATAGTCTGGGAGATGATAAGAAACAAATCATTTATAAAGACGGATGGTCCGCACACATCAAGCAAGTTCTCCATAGAAAATGGCCTACAACAAGAAACAGTAAATTCTCCGTTACTTTTCAGTATTTTCATTAGCGACTTACTAAATCTCTTTAATCTCAATACATCCACCCATAAACGCTCTATTGCCTTCGCTGATGACCTAATCATCTGTGGTGTCACCGACAACACCTTTGTAACCGTCGCCGCGAACAACAAAGGCGACGGAAACAAACAAATAGGTGAGTCATCAGGACGAACCGTAAAAACTGTGTTTGTAACGGTCGACCGAGGTGCCTTTGACAAAAAGGTTTTCCATATCGGGATCAGTATTCTATCAGACAGAGAGCATATCAGATATTCCGAGCGAAACATTTTATATTATAGACTAGTATAGCAATAAACTATATTTCGAGTTTTAATAACGTGTATCTTGTGGCAACAGGCCACAAAACCACAATAATAAGAACAGAGCTTCAAGAACTTTTTGAAAAAATTAGCGATTACTACCATACGTGGAAACTAAAAATCAACGCGAGTAAATTCGAAACCATAATGTTTAGACTCAAATTAAGTGAACTCGACCGACTAGAAAGAGAACACCGTAAAAACTTCAATTAAGAGGAAAAATAAAGGAAGGGGAACTCATACCCTACAAAAATTGTGTAAAATACTTAGGCATAAATATAGACGACAAACTAAGCTTCAAAAAGCACATCGAAATCCAACTTGCCAAAGCAAGCAAAGCGTTCTGGAAAGCAAGAAGATTATTCTACACCAAACTTCGGAACATCAGAGTGAAAATCCTTTCTTACCAAGCAATAATTAGACCGATCATAACCTACGGCTGTCCAATCTGGCGTAACATATCAGCTTCTCTAATGGAAAAAGTTCGCATATTTGAAAAAAAGTGCATCAGGGCTTGTCTGAGTACATACAGATCCGAATATAGTGAATTTAAAAAATATGTTAAAAATAAAAAAATCTACGATTTAGCCAACATACATCGCATTGACTATCAAATCCTAAAACTGACAAGAAATCGTTTCGTCCAAGCTGCAAAGATAAAAAAACAGCTTAATTTTTAGTTATCTATTTTCAAACGAATTATACCACAAAGATACACTCAAAGCAGGCTTGATCCCTCTAGAAGCGTTCTTATAGTTTGGACTTGGATATGATGTCGTGGTAAATTTATTAAAAGAAACTAATTGTTTGAATAAGGGATATCACATTTTTGTCGACAACTTTTTTAGTAGCGTTGATTTAGTTAGATATTTATATTCTACGAATACCCATTTAACTGGACCTATTGGAAAAAATAAAAAATGTATTCTCGATTACTTGAAAAGAGCTAATGTAAATGAAGTGAAATATTTTCAAAACAATGATGTGTTGTTCTGTGCGTCTAGCGAAAGAAGAGTGTAAAAAATCCTGTATTACTAATTTCAATAAATGCAGAAGATCAAAATATGTGATAATAGCGAAAAAGTTTGGTCTGGAAATTCGGCGAGAAGTCGGTGATGCATCGATTCTCCAACAATCGTTTTGATGGATGCTGCATCGGTAGTGGCCGTGTACTCCGGTGATGATAGGTTGACTGTCCGGTCGATGAAGCGTCGATTTTGAGGGTCCACCAGTAACCCACAGTTGCATAGGAAGTCCATGCCGAGGGACATCAGGATGGTACTATAAGTCGCGATGCGTGTCCCGTTGGTCGCGAATAGTTTGTAATCGTCTTTGTTCGCGTCGATCCCGAAAATGCGGCAGGATACGAAGCTGTTCTCGTTTCCCTGGTTCCAGCGGCAGGGAGATCGGCACTTCTTCGCGCGACCCTGGTAGGTCCGATGTTAGTAGCATATCCCAGTTTCTCTGGATCTGGATCTGGATCTTGGCACGTCGAATTGCGCTCGTAATTGGCTCAACTTGTCTCGTAATCCATCTAAAACAGAGAGATTTTGTTATTCACAGACGCTGTTCGTCTTGTGCTGACCGCAACAATTTGTCCCGTCTCAGGCCGGATATCATTTATCCGATCGGCCATCCGGGTCAGGGTGTCGGCTTTCACCTTCTCCGTGGTGGCCACAACTCGCTGTACGTGAACCGGTAGTCGGCACCTCTAGAGTGTGAGGACAAAGTTGTCGGGTGTTGAGGAGGTGGCGAGTTTCTTCAGGTCCCGGTAGAACTGAGACGGCGTCCTGTCTCCCATGTGTTCGCCCTCAATTAGTTTTCGCACTCTGGCGGGTAGAACAGTATCGATCTGTGATTCGAGTATCAAGAACCACCTGCCTTACATCGTGCGGCCAGAACTGCGGTACACAGAGCGGTGTACTCAGCGCGTCTACGCTATCTCTCGCATAGTTCTCGTACCTTGTCATTGAAGAAAATGGCAACGATATATCGCCCGCCTTCGTCTCGCGTAGCCATCTCCTTAAAATGTCGCTCGCACTCGTCTTCGATGATGGATTTTGCGCCTGTCGAGAACTGAATTGTGCAATTGTGCGTTTGTCATCGCGTGCCGCGCTCGCACGGAGGCCTTGACGTTACCTAACTAATAAATCCAAGATGCGTAAACTATTCCACTCCGGTAAACTATTTTATTATTATTAATACAAATTAAGAAAGTGTTTCTAAACTGTTATTTCGGCAATTACGATCCACAATTCTCAACATGGTAGCGGAAGTCTGCGGTTGCCGAAATTCAAGGTTATGAAATCACGTGTAATCAGGAGCGAATACATAGAAGTTGATTGAAAAAAATTAGAAATAAGTGCTGAAGAGGTAGAAAGGCTATTGGCAGAAGAAATAAGAAAGCTGGATATTAAAGAAAACTATTTAAGAATAAAAAGAAGGGGTGAAAATACAAAACGAATCAAGGGACGATGAAACCGAATTTCAAATGTTCGATGGACGTGATTACAAAATGTAGAGGAAAAGAATATTATTGTATTTAAAATGAAAAAAATGTGATGAACCGGCTGTACGAGAAAAAATGGATACAGACACGCAAGACAACTGGGACGAAAAGAACCTGGCAGCGATGAATTACATCTATCGTAGTATAACAAATGAACAATTGGAATTTGTTGGTGACCTAGACACTAAAAATAATAAGAAAATTTGATAAAATGTGCTTGAAGGAATCAACAGCACTGCAGATTTCTATAGACTTGACAGGATGAGGCTGAAAGACTTTGTCTCATGCTAAAAATGTAGAAAAGATGGCACAAAAAGAAAAATTTCCCAGAATCTTGGGACATGTAAATTTTGATTATTTAAATACAGTGTGTAAGAAAAAACTAGTTGAGGGAATTCCAGAAAGTTTTGAACATATACAATTAAAATGTGGAACCTGCATCCAGAATAAAATGCACCATTTGTCTTTTCTAAATAACCGTAGTAAAGCACACGAAATTTGATGATTGGTACATTCCAATTTAAATGGGCCTCACGCTAATATCGAATATGATGGATCAAGATATTTTTTACTTTTATACGCGACTACAGTAAGTGCGTATTGATATATACATTGAAATCAAAAGGTGAAGTTTACAATTGTTGCCTTGATTATATAAACAAAGTTTAAAATCTTACTGGCAAGAAAATAAAGAGACTGAGATGTGATAATGACAAAGAATATATGAACAAAGATATGTACAATTTAGTAAGGAAAAGGGGATTTTCGTAGAACCATGACCACCTTATGTTCACGAGCTGAATGGAACAGGTGAGCGCTATAATAGAGCAGTTATGAGGTCTGCCAGATGTTTACTATCTGATGCGAAGCTGAATATTATATATTAGCCTGAAATAGTAAGAGCCGCAGCATACTTAAAAAATAGAATCATTACGGACACTTATTCATTTGAAGCATTTTTTAAGAGGAAACCAATATAAGCAATTTAAGACTGTACGGAAGTGGAGTTTTCGTGAGAGTGCCTGAAATTAAAAAAAATTCTAAATGGGACAGAAAAGCCGACACTGCTGTAATTGTAGGTTATGAAAACGTTGAACACAGAATCTTAGTAAATCTTAGTAAACAACAAAATTATAATCGCAAGACACGTAGAATTTATGGGTGAAAATTTAGTAGGATTTAAAGGTAAAGATGAAACAGATGATGAATCGGAAAAAAATTTTTACGAATACTTTGAACTAAACAAAATTTACGAAAGTGTAATAAAGGACGAAAAAGTCGAAAAGCTTAAAACAGGAAAAAACAGAAACTTGAGTAACAAATCAGAAGGGAAAATTGATCTAGGAAATGGTTTGAGAAGGTCAGAACGAGAAAGAAAGAAATCTGAAAGATACGGACAAACAAGTTCATATTTCATTTACGTAAATGTAGTAAGCACAGATAGTCAGTCCTAAGGCCTATGAAGAAGTTTTAAGAGGAAATGATTCATGGAAAGAAGCAATGGATCGAGAAATGAATCGTTTAATTAAAAATAAAACTTGGCAGTTAGTAGTGAAACCAAAAGAAAAGAAAATATTAAATACACGAATAAATCTGATAACCGCAAGAAAGCGAGATTAGTTATTCGAGGCTTCCAACAGGAAGAAGTACTGGAAGATTTATACATGAAAAAATTAGGATTCCTAAGAAGCGAGAGTGATTATTGCTTGTACATAAAATATGGTATTATATATTTAATTTTATTCATAGACTATCAATAAATATTGATATGTGGAAAAAATAAAAGAAAAATTGATGAGGTTAAAAACAAATTACCAAACAAATTTGCAATGAAAGACTTAGGTAAAGGACTTATTTAGGAATTAACATTGATTATAAGAAATGTGAAATGAAACTAGACCAAAGTAATTATATAGAGTCATTGGCGAGACAATATAATGTTGGAAATAGTAAACTATACTGTACACTGATGGAACAAAGCTTAAGTTTAGAACCCGCACAATCAGCCTCAAACGATGTAAGATATAGAAATCTTATAGCGGCTCTATTATATCCTAGTACTGGAACAAGATTGGACGTTAGTTATAGTGCAAATTATTTAAGTTGATTTCAAAACAGTTACTTGACTAAAGAATTAAAATTAACATACAAAAGAAACTTAAATGCAGAAGTTATGGATTGTTTTGTTGACGCTGATTGGGCTGGGGATAAAGTAGATAGAAAATCCACTACGGGATTCGTGATAAGATTTTTCGGGAATGTAATATACTGGAAATCGAGGAAGCAAAGTAGTGTGACGAAATCATCAACAGCCGCTGAGTATGTAGTTTTATCAGAAGCAGTGAACGAAATTAAATTCGAACGAAATTATCGAAAGACTTTAAAATAACGATCGGGAGACCAATAAAAATTTACGAAGACAATTCTGGAGCGATTGCGATATCCAAATTTGGAAACTTGAAAAAAAATTCCAAGTCCATTGAAGTTCATTTCCATTTTGTAAATAAATGTTACGAAAGCAAACAAATTGACATTGTAAAGGTAGATTCAAAAAATAATGTAGCTGATATTTTAGCGAAGGCTCTAGGGAGAAATAAATTTGAAACATTTAGATTACTTCTAAAATTGGTTTGAGTGATCTATAAAAAAGTAAGTTATTCAAAAGGTAAAATTATCGTTTAAGTTCTAAAAGTAAAAATACGATTTGTAAAACGAATTAAAAGGAAATGGGTATGTAGCACAGAAATTAAGGAGGTGTATTGAAATATATGTAATTTTGTGTGCTACACCGGATCAGCTTGGCAATAGTGATGCACATATGTGTGTGTGAGCGTGTGTGTGGGTGCGTGCGCAGCGTCTAGAGAAACGGATAAATGTAACAGTTCCATAAGCATGGCAGGGAATAGGCGAAGCTAAAAGAATGTATCCACGAACATCTTGTAAATCACATAGAAAATAGAGAGTAAACTGTTTTATTATTGTTAATACACATTAAGAAAGTGTTTCTAAATTGTTATTTCGGCAATTACAATCCACAATTCTCAACAGTTGGAAGCTGCGATCAGTCGGAGTGACACATGGGGACACTGGAACTTTTGCCTCCGCTAATGGAATATTTGTATTTTCACCGTGATATTTTCTAACACTTGGCACGCGTAATTGCGCCTTGTATGGGACTGGTTATTCTTGTCTAACCCCCGACTGTCAGACAAAGCTGAAGGCAAGATCTAATCTGCCATAAATGTCCTTAGTTACAAAGTGGGCCTGTGATCCCACGTCTGATAGAACACAATATTTACATTTGTTGCCCGTATTATTTAGGATGTACATCAACGCCAAGACGGTGCATTGTCTAGATGTTAAATTGAAGACACATGCTTGTGCTGTGTGGGATGGTGATGGATCACGAAAATTCGCTGTCGCTCCGTTTGATAAGATGGAATTTTCGCGGTGTAGCACGGTGTGATATTTGGTTTCACACTTCCTACACTTGCCACGCGTGCTTTTCTTTATACTATGTCGGGACAGGAGGTAATGGAAGCAAACTTGTAGTTGCTCAATTGTTTCGTACCGGCAACGCTGTGGCCAACAGTTGCGAACAATTTTCCAATTAGTTTTTAGAATGACACAGTGAACATTTATTTAAACGGCTAACGACATGAGATGCTGCCACATAGGAATTTTTACAGTTGTTTTTGTCGAGTTGGTGCTCCGGTATTCTAATCCCGGTCGTGGTGTTCGGAGGTGATTCAGTTACTTGCTTGCTTTGTAAATATTGAACATATTCTTCTACGAATTGGCAGATCGTGGAAATTCAGTCAGCATATTGCTGCCATAACCCGTTTTTCCACTTGTATAACGAATCTGAATCTATCCGATTCGATCAGTAAACGCCAAGTAGCGCATTTCTTAATCCCGCCAATCAATAAATTCGGTCAACGCTTTATCGTCGGGTTTTCTGGTATTGTCAATTTTTCTGAGTATTGCATCACTTGTCCCGAAATCGAATTCCTCGTCCGAATCTCCGGCAAAGCTTGGAAGCTTAATTGTCGGAAGACACGGTGTAAGATGCGAATCACACGACCCCGGTATTAGATTATTTGCAGGTGATCGCGCAACACGAACGTTGCTTAACAGTAGCCGTACCGGCACTTCACATATACTCCTTTTATATAATACCGCCTGCCTTCGTCTCGCGTAGCCGTCTCAATAAAATGCCGCTCGCTCTCGTCTTCGATGATGGATTTTGCGCCTGTTCTTCCCGATTTCCCAGCCGAGAATTCTGCAATTGTGAGTTTTTCATGGCATGCCACGTTCGCGCGGTCCTTGCCGTTACCTAACAAATAAAAACATCCCCCCAAGATCCATCCAAGACGCGTTTTTCTGCCATGCCAATTTCCCCAAGCCAACTCTGTGCTGTCCAAAATGTACAATTTTCAAAACAACCCAGCCCCAATCGAAATGTCGATGCATCCTGGATGTTGGAAACCGGATCTGCTGGTACTACTCCTAAAGATAGGGGGACATTTTCCTCTGCAAATGGAATGTCTGGTATTTCTTGCGTAATATGTTGTAACACTTGGTATGCGTAATTGAGTCTTGGATCGGATGGTACTGGTACTTTTTTCCTAAACTCCCGTCTGTCGTTTTAGTCCCAAGTCGTTACTTGACACCCTAAGCGTTCGACGGGTCTGCTCTGAAATGAAAATCTGGTGTTAAACATCAGCAACAAATGAGATACGCCTACGGTTCAGCAGTTACAGGATTGGATAGAAATAAATTCCTACCTCGCAGGAAACATAGAGAAAAGGACACCCAGTACGGAGAGTTAGAATATATGAGGCGCTTCAAGAAACGTCCTACTCCAAGAATACCAGAGAAATTTATGATAAGTCTATTTTATTACTTAACTTTATTAGTTTGCATAACGAACGAACGAACATATCCAAATCTGTATAGAATCGCAAATTTAAACCACAATGAATAATGGTGGGTTAGCGATGTTTGTATAATTATGGTCAACTTCCTGGTTTGTCGATGAAAGAGGAAATAAGAGAAAAGGCGAATATGGTTGTGTAAATGGAACAAGCAAACGTGTATATGTATGTACGGCTTCCTAGTAATCTAACAGTTCAATCTGTGCATTATGTTATCCGGAAAGTTTCTTTCGTTTTATAAGGAAATAATGGATGCACGACATTGTTTCATATTATTTTATCGAATTACGTATGATCGCAATAATAGAAACGGAAAAAAATGGATCAGACGTGATACAGTAAAATAATACAAAACGAAAAATGTCGTGCTTTGTATAACAAAATAATAAACTTTGTAATATTGTTTCCTTGTAAAACGAAAGAAACTTTCCGGAAAACCTCATATATTAAGGTTGGTACAATAATTTTATATACCAACCTGTGTTGTAATAGTTACTTTCTATCAGCAAGTTGGCAAAACCCATCGATGAATGCAGAACTCTGTATAAACGATATAGCATGTGCATAGATGTTAGAATGTATCTTGTAAACGTAATCACACACATCTGTACAACGTAGACTTTGTGAACGTGACCGTTCAAGTGGGGCGGCATGTTCGGGATTTTGAGTGGTTTTCGGTTTACGATACGGACTGCACATCTACTCTTTTTGGGAAGTTGGAAATTCTTACCTCACAAGTTGTAAGATTTGTAATGCGGACCCATAAAGAGCCTAATTGGCATCCTAAGTGCTCGATGGGTCCCCTATAAAGTGAACATCTGGTGTTAAATATCATCATCAGGCTCGAAGGACCAATATGTTGCGAATTATCAACTAAGTAACGATCAGTCAGATCGCAACAGGTCGGTTGATGTCATGAACATTGAATGCTATTAACGCTCAAGGTTGAGGTAGATTAAAGATATTTAGTAAGCTTGTGCTTAGTAGTTTTATTTGAACCGTTTAGTATACGTGGAAGAACATGAACTGTACGTAAAGAGTTTAAACTACGGCTGGTGCTTGATGAGTCATGTGATGACTTGCTTGGTGATTGAATCTATTTCTGTCCAACCCCGTAACTACCGAACCGTCGTGGGCGTATCTTATCTATTGTTGATGTTTAACACCAGATGTTCATTTTAGAGCGGACCCGTAGAGCACTTAGGGTGTCAAGTAGCGACGTGGGACTAAAACGACAGTCGGGAGCATAGGAAAAAAGAACCAGTAGCATCCAACCAAAGATCAAACTAAGCATGCTAAGTGTTAGAACATATCACGGAGGAAATGCCAGTAATTCCATTTGCGGAGGCAAATGTCCCCTTACCTTTAGGTGTACTACCAGCAGATCCGGTTTCCACCATTTCGATTGGGGCTGGGTTGTTTTGAAAATTGTACATTTTGGACAGCACAGAGTTAGCTCGGGGAAATTGGCGCGGCAAAAAAACGCATCTTGGATGGGTATTAGGGGGATGTTTTTATTGGTTAGGTAACGGCAAGGGTTCCGTGCGAGCGTCCCATATGATAACAAACTCACAATTGCATAATTCTCCCCTGGGAAATCGGGGAGATTAGTTCTCGACGAGACGCAAAATCCATCGTCAAAAGTGAGTGCGAGCGACATTTTATATATATATATATATATATACACGAACTAGGCGGTTCATGCGGGCAGGTCGAAAGACGGTTTCTCAATATGGAGCGAAAACTCAGAATAAACTCTAACGCTCGTCTTCAATACGGTAATTTCATGAACCAATGTATGAATTTAGGTTATATATCACTAGCCGACACTGATCCCGATTCCGAAAGTGGCTATTATTTCTTGACTATTAATGGATATTATTATTATTATTATTATTATTGAATAGCTTGCTTACCGCGGTCGGTCATTTGGTCGATCGACAAATTTACATCTTTTTCTAAAGTTCTCTGCTTAGGTTCTTAGCTATAGTTGCATGCATTTAAATGCGGTATTTGTTTGGGTTCGTCGTAAGCATTTGAATAATCTAATAGAGTTCGTGTCAGGTAACGCGTAAACACAATGGCGTTTTGTCGGAGACTCTTAAGAAATACTTCTCAAGAATATACTCCCTCCATAATGAGTTCCTCATAGCTAAACGAAATCTAAATGCAGTATCATTTTGGGAGTTATAGAGTACAGATCGTAGTCTATGAAAAATCAAATACGACAAGGAGTGAACAAATCTCATAATATTGAGTACATTGTTTTTGTATTCTGTTTGATCTTTGAATATGTCCACACGTTCAGTGTGAATGTTATTGACGAGCATAGGGAATATAAGTGAAGAGTGTTCAAACGGATGAAATTCTGAGTTTGAATACGAGGATGATTTGTCAAATTGAAGGTGTGGATGATTTGTTCGACATTGGAGATGAGGAAGAAAACATTTTGAATATCCATATCCTATTTTTATCAGATTCCGAAAATGAGAGTGACCAAAATGTTCAGAAGTGCATTTAAGTGGCTCTTGATGGAACTGTTTGGTAACGAATAAAGCAAAGACCAACAGTCGGAAGAGCATCGTATAATTTCAAAACGGCATTTTCTTTGATAATAGATAATCATGTTATTGAGCATATAAAAGAATGTACAGATGTAGAAGCGTTGCAAATTCTAGGAACTGAATGGGATCTGTCTGTATCAAAATTATTCGCCTTCATTGCAATTTTATACGCATGTGGTGCTTATCAAGCATGGAATGTACCTATTTCATGTCTTTAACATGATAAATAGTAAACGGATGAACACTAGTGCGATTTAAAACGTTTTCCTTCCACGAGTCTAGTAAAAAAAAAAACGTTTTATGACAACGGCGAAGTGCGCGCGATAAATATTACGGACAGCGCAGACATGGTAGGCCAGATTATTCGTGTACCGCTCGTACGGCCTCTAGAGGATAGCCATGTGGTTCGTAATGTTGGAGGCGTAGTTCGAAGCCGCGCGCATTACAAGAGACAGGGCGAAATATAACGCCGTAATTGAGAACCTTGGGGACAAACACCTAGATCAGGTCGAGTACGTAGTGTTCGACCCCCTGGCGAATGGTCGATACGAGCTGCTGAAGGTGGAGCTCATCCGGAAATTGACCGATTCGTATGATAGCAGAGTTTAGAGGTTGCTTGAAACAGAAGAAATTGGGGATAAGACACCGTCTTAGTTCTATGGGAACTTGAAAAAGTTGGCCACCCCAGGGATCTCGGAGGACCTCATCCTGACGCTTTGAAAGAACCGCCTTTCAGTCAACATGCGGCTAATCTTGGCTTCAGCGAAGGCTATGAATAAATCCACGAAGTTCGACTAGAGGAAGGACGATTAGCTGCAGTAAGTGTAAGAAACATTACTAACATACAACGATCGGGCCAATATCAAACTCTGGACGAAGTACTTGACGAAAACAGACAATTACGGGCACAATTTACCGCCTTGAGCATCGACCATCGGCGTCGTCCCAAATCATGCTCCAGACGCCGTAGATTCATATCACGATCGATTTTCAGAGAAAAGGAGCAACAAACAGGATGGCGTTCCTACCACAGGACCTTGCAAGATCGCCCGAGGAAATGCTGGTAAACGCGGCCTACGATAACGACGCTCTTTCTCACCGCATCTTTGTGACTGACAGGCGTACGAGGATCTCCTTCTTCGTGGACACTGGCGCCGACGTGTGCGTGTATCCGTGAAATACGCTGCTCGGATCCGTGAACAACAAATATTACGAGTTGTTCGCTGCCAACGGGACACGCATCGCGACTTACGGCACCATTCTGGTGTCCCTCAACTTATCTCTTCGACGGGCTTTTTAATGGCGTTTAATCTCGAACATCGACAGCTATTATTGGCATGGACTACCTAAACCACACCTGAAAGTGGTAGGTCATATATGATCTTTTACTATTACTCACGACGGAATTCGAAATGAGGAATTCTGCTTTGTTTTCTAAAACTACGAGCAGGAACTCTTTTGCAGAAATGAAAAACTATCTCCGATTGAATGAAAAAATGCAGCGAAGTCAACATCTAAAAACCGACAAATTTGCTCTAATTTCAGATGTATGAAACAGATTCATCGAAAATAATAAAAAATAGCTACGAGCCCGATATGAATCTGATTATTGATGAACAACTGCAATTTCCTGCAAAAGTGAGATGCAAATTGACACGATATATGCCGAGAAAACTCGATAAATTTGACATCAAGTTTTGACTAGCATTAGATTTAATGTCATGCTAAAAAATGTCAGAAACTGTCCATTTCGAACTACCAGACTTCAAACAATCGATTATACGACCCTGTGAAAACAGAAAAAATTCACAAGGCAGTAACAAAATTAATTGCCAAAAACCAGTTTTCTACTTCTTTCTCTTCATCCGACGGTTTTCAAGAGTTTATGTCCGCAGTGCAGCTAAATTACAAAATATGCAAAGATAAAGCAACGAAGCTTAGCACAAGATTCGTACATTGCGATAATTATACATATTATTAATTCCAATTGGGACACAGACAGTTTTGTTTTGAGTGTATACGAGATGGAAGAACGCCATACTGTCCAAAACCTGGTAGATGAGCTACAGAGAAGAATGGGCAATTACTTCGAAAGTAGTAGGCATCATACAGAAGTAAAACATTTGCTTCAAGACTCAGATATAACAAATTCAGTACATACGGTAAATGCGGCAAAGGCACATGAAAAATCTGCTCTTTAATTTTTATATGACGAGATCACCGATAACGATGACATCTATATTCAAATTAAAACATATATGACCGAGTCACAATCACGCTTCGATTTAAATCCATTTGAATGGTGGAAGACTAGGGCAAAAAAGCATCCAGCAATTTCCGAACTTGTCAAAGAATATTTAATAACTCCAACAATTTCGGCGATATCGGAACGGTGTTCTTCGTGTGCTGGAAATGTTGTAACAAAAAAAAGAAACCGTTCACTTCCATAAAATGTTAATACTTCAGTTTTCTTATCTCAAAACACAAAATTAATGAATTAAATTTTATTAATCAAAACCATAATGTTTCTTATTTTCGCCTGCAATAAAGTAAATTACGTCTCACAAGCAATTTACATATCTGAATATTCTGATATTTAATTATAAAATAAAATATGGAGTACGAGTTAATACACGTGGAATTATATACTTCGATACGCGCGTCCGTGAACCTTAGTACACGAATGCATATATAGACATGATTCGTCTATCCGTGTACTTCGATATACGTGTATAAATTTATTTCTATACCTGTATACCCGTGTATTAAAAAGTACACGGATTAAAACACGGATATATTAACTGCACGTGTACATATTTTAGGTACACGAAAAATCGAGATCGTTAGTTTATACCAACCGAACGATCAAGGAAGCTGGATCACGTGCAATTTTCTATATTTTATTGTTATTAATATTTTTTTGTTATAATCGGTTTCTATCTTTTACTATTAATAAGGTAAGTATTCTTATTAAATCGCCTAATAAGTTTCATTTCCTTTTACAAATAAAACTTATAATTAAGCTTTTATTAGAATTTCTCGTACGAAAGTTAGAAAAACTGATAAGGGCACAAAAATGCATCAATATATAAAGCTGCTTATGATGACATCATGCAGGAAGGATTATTGTATCACGTGTCTTCGACAAGATACATAAAGAAAAAAACAGAAAGGTGTAGAAGAGGGGATGGATAACTTCCACAGTGATAATGGATTATATATCCTGGAATAAAGTTTTCAATGATGATCAAGAAGGAATAATGGCGAAATACATAATGAGAACTGCCGAAATATATCGCGACTTTTGTCCAAAAGAAATAAGGATATTCGCATATGAGCTTATACAGAAATATAAATTTGCTATGCCACTATGGCAGTGGGAAAAAAGCAAAATGGCCAATAAAGATTGGTTCTCTAACTGTACGAGAAGACACTCGCAATTATTGTGTATTCAACGTCCAGAGCCCACCAGTCTATCTCGTGTCACTAGCTTCAATGAAACAAACGTTGACGCCTTTGAGAATTTAAGAAAGGTTCTTGATGATTTCCAAATTAAGAACGAAAGATATTTATAATGATGTAACAGGTATCGCCTTAGTTCAAAAGTCAAACAAGGTGTTTGCGAAGAAAGAAACAGAGCAAGTTGGGGAATTAACATCTGTTGAGCGGGCAACTTGGTCACTCTCACTTGTGCCATTAATGCCATCGGTAATTTCATACCGCCCATGTTTATATTTCCACGAGTTAGATACACAGAGAATTTTGTGAGAGATGGTCCAAATGGATGCATCGGATGTGGAAACACAAGTGGCTGGGCGCAGAAAAAAGAATTTTGTTATATTTGTAGAACACTTTCGAAGAAATACATCGGCAACACAAAAGAAAAAGGTTCCGCTGCTATTAGACAACCATGCTTCTAATATATCTATTGAAGCATTTGATTGTTGTTCCGAAAGCAGTATTATTTTCTCCACCCTGTTGCTCACACATGTTAGAACTACTAGACTGAAAAAGACAGTTGTTACTTTATCTGATGCTTGGGTGCGAAGCAATCCAGAGAAAACAATATCTACCATATTCCTTCCATAAAATTATAGTTGTAGCACCTATATTCCGATGACATTGACCGTAAACAATATTCAAGTAGGATTCAAATGCACAGGAATATTTCCTTGTAATAGAAATATATTCACGCTTTTAAAGTATGCTGCATCTTATGTCACTGATAGACCTCCTCTTCGTACCTGCTGATGAAAATGTAGCCCACATAACAGAAGTCACTAATGTCTACCGCCAACGTTGACTTTTCGTGGCTTATGGACCACCTAGCAATGAGGAAATAGAAGAAGATGAATAAATAAATAAAGACGAGTTCGCATCAGAAGTAGTAAGACTTTTTCATAAGGCACCATCTCTAAAAGATTTAAATAGAGGCAGGAAGGAAAGGTCTTTTGGTCTCTTCTCTCTCGTTTCTTCTTTCTTTTCTTCTCTCCAGCGTCACATGAAGCGCACGAGTGACCAGGTCTTTCCTCGTTTGCATACTCTCGGTTCGCTATATTTCGCGAATAAAATTACACTTAAAATCTAGTATATCTAAACATCTCTCCCTTTTCTTTCCTATTCCTCTACCTATGTTTTAAATAACCCAGAGCGGTCGAGGCCTGTATAGGATCGATAAAGATTGGAACCAGGTAAAAGTAAGTATAAAGCACGGGAGTTTGTCGTTTGGGTATTCAATTGTATGTTCACTATGGCCACTACTCGCACTCCGCACATCGTAGTACAAATCGACAAATTTTTACAATTTATGAATTTCTCAATTATAGTTGATCATTTTACGATCCACAGGAGAATGATAACATACTCGATATTCTAGTTTGTGTTTGAAGATAAAAAAAAATATATATTTATACATGCCTCTACTACACATCTTGTTGAACATGTGAAAAATCGCTAGTAGAACATAGGTTATGAAAATACATATAATTCATGACTATATTATGAAAATTATGTAAAGAAATATAAATAGAAGATTTAAGGTAAGAAGATAAATAGAAACTTGAGGTAACAAAATGATAGCGCGCGCCATGCAAAATATATTCTAGAAAAAATAAATGATTTGTTATATTAATTATATTAATATTTCATGTTTTACTTCTCTTGTAAAATATCTATTATGTTTCGATGCACTCAGTTTGTAAATATTTTCATGTTAAATTATATTATTCTCCCAGAATTATATAATTTAACTCTTTTACTATTTGAAGCTTCCTTCCGCGAAACGATCTCTCAACGAAAGCATTTTTGATTAAATTTCTCCGAACATTTTCTATAATATTTAAATCTGACGAAGATGCGGACCAATTCAAAGCTTCAGTACTTTTAGAAAAATAACAGTTTCAGTAAATTTAATTATATCGACTGATATATTATCACGCTAACAATGTTCTAATCCTTCACATATTAGATTGATATACTTATCTATGACTACTTATATGACTGTATTACTAATAATTCCATTCGCTACTTAAATTAACATCCTTTCCCGAAAATTGCGTTCTGTTTCATCCTTCTCTTACTTGTCATGCTTCGAAATACAAATTGTTAAAACATTTGATCTAAAAATAGGAAAATCGTGATCCATGCTGATATACACATTTCCAATTTGTAGTTAACATCGCAAAAAGTTTCTTCTTGCTTAAGTTTAATTTACGATAAGTATCTTCTGTTTGTTCTTCAGTCATAATTGCGAAAAAAAGTGGTCGAAGTGGTAGTGCGCATCGAAATGTAATATAATATGCTCAAATATACTGGAACTGCTAAAATAGTCAACAAGGGCGGCAAGTGTCACTGAGAACAGGCGACTAGGAACGATATCATCGTAAGTAGCTAGTTTTTTCTTGTTCCTTATTTTGAGTTTTAGCTTCCTTTCCTTACATTCATCGACTCTTTGTGTTCTCCTTGTTTCCCCTTCTTTTTCCACCCACTTATGGGCTCGTTTCTTCACCCGCGAACATAGTATGTATCTGATCTTCATCGAACAATCTTGTCCGAGCGTCTCACCACTTTACGGATTCTTGCACATAACTTTAATATGCATCTTCATTCGTCACTTACCCATTGAATAGATTTGAGAGACAGCGATTCTGACGTATTTTCCTTTAAGCATTATCATCTTAGAAATATTCCTATTAGAGTATATATATATTTCGTAACGGCAATAAATGCACCGAGTTCAGTGGACTTTCATGCGGAACAAATTTCTGATGCCTAGATTTACTACTGTAATGCAATGCGACATTTGATTAAGTAGTTCCAGAAAACAGTCTGAGTTTAATTTGGTAGGGCCGTTATTTCAAAGAAATCTTCTCGATACGCGGCACAGCGTACTCGATATATTCAATATAGTTTAAAATGATATCTTATAGGATTCTCAAATCCGAGTCGACATTCCATTCATGAGCAGTTGCAGTTTTCATACAGGAATGACGAATGACAGCCTTGGAAAGGAGCACTAGGTATGTTTTCACTTAAAACCTTTTTGATTATGTGGCATCAGCGTTTTCTTAGCGTGTTGTCTATTGACAGTCTTGAGTATAGTGAAATCATATTTGAAGCTCTCGAAAAATTAGTGAATAAAATTATTGCCAAACAGATCGAGAGAAAAGGAGCGTTAGATACTCCTATTATTAAATTACCAGACGTTACAAATCGTTTCCTTTTCATTTTTATTATTTATATTATTTCTAAAATAATACTGACATTGATAATAAAATTTTATTGGGTTCGACATCTGTGCTTTAGTGATAAATAGTTGTTACGCAATACATCTGTTCAATTGAGACGTACTGTTGAATTGTACTATACAGATTGTATTATCATTTATAGCGTAATTCTGGCTAGACTTCAACGGTAAGAAGATGATTCTATTTCGTACAAGTATATGCCTGTACTCAAAGTAATGAATCTTTACACACTTGTTCAGCAACTGACCAAATAACGCAAACTGCGTTCTTTTGTGCGACGAAATACGTACACATCTATAGAAATTGTATAATAAACAACTCACTTCTCGATAAATATGCGAACATGTTTAGGATGTTCGACTTTCGAATATTTTTCAGGTATTCATGCACTTACACGGAGAACGATTTTCCGCATGAATCATCTGATTATTTTAATTTCTTTCCGAATTCTATACATTATATGTGTACAAATACAGATTTTCCTTGCATATTCGGAATGGAAAAATATGAAGTATTACGATGTAGATGAGCTGCGGATTGATCCAATCATCTATGAGGATAGGCTACTTCGTTATAATAGTTGGCTCAAATAAAGAGCTTGTAACAGAGGCCTACCTATCTCTAGATGTATATATATATACATGTATATATGTATGTTTTTGTAAAATTGGATCGAGCAAATTCATAGATTACCGCAGTATCCGGAAAATGGAACGCAATGCAGCTATTGCTAGCTTTTATGATGTTTCTGGAAAGTCACGCAACATGATATTCGATTTCAGTTCGAAATTAGTAGAACAGACTTTTCTCTTTGAGAACATTTTTCGAGATTCCAGAGCTGATAAAACCTTCTTTCATATATGTACTGCTTGTGATGGATTCAAAAGATCCAATTGCACAGATGCTATGAATTCGATCGTAACGTTACGTGATCGAAACGATCCTTTCGCACGAACAAATCTAACGAAGGTACTTTCTTTCTCGTTTTACATGATCTAGTAAGTCAACATTTCTTTCAACTTTTTTTCAGGAACTCTTGTATCGTACAACTTTCTCGATCGATTGCGATCTCTCTCACAATTGCATAGTTTTATTTGTGAATATTACACAAGTAAATGTTTCGTTTTTTCAGGCAAACGGTACTTGATATTATTTTATATTCTTGTTGCTTCATCGCATTGCACAATCCTTATGCCAAGAGAAGCATGTTAAAAGTCTGGATGTAATTATTTTACAGATGGTTGTACGTTCAAAGCATACAAATATATTCGTCTGTGAAACGATGAAAATTTCCAGGATTAGAAGGTTGGTGTATGCTGCATTTCATATCGCGCAGGAATAATTAGGTCCATTTCTTCCAATGACGTTATTACAGAAATTCGTATTAATCACGTGGTCATCTGACTTAAGTGCACGAACGAAAGAATGCATCCGTTATTATTTTCTTCTTTTTATATATCTATATATATCATTTCTCCACTACCCAGCATGTGCATGTTGTAAGCGTATCACGTGCATCTTCTTTTCGTTTCCGTCTCAGAGTTCGTAACGCAAGTATATCGTTTCTAATCTTTCCACTTTTCTGCTTTTTCTACTTTTTTTCTTTTATCTCAATAATCGTTTAGTATTGCATGATTCTTAGGAAATTCGTGGATATTCTGCAATGTTGTCCATTTAACGCATTCGGGTCAAATTATTTTTCATCACTAAATACATCCATTCTTCAATGCTTCCTACTTTGCATACGTACTTTCGTAATTTCTATAGTTTTTCTCTACGGTGAGACGTGAATAATATCCAGTGTTTCAGTGTTGGATGATTCAAATGTTTACATCGTAGCAAAAAAACGTTGATCGTTTTATTGTAAGACCTACTATTTTAGCATATCCTTTTTTTTAATACCGGCAATCGCTTTCTGCTTATCCTTGTGTTATATTTTACAGATCTTTCTAAAAATTATGTTACCACGTTTCGATATCTATTAATGAATTTTGTAGTTTTTATGACGATATAGTTATTTATTTACTGTAACTGTTGTCTTACTTTGATCGACTAACTTATTGATTTACTTCCAAAATTTGGTGAGAAATAAAACAATAAAATATTGGGTACATCTATGCGCTATCATTTTGCTTTCAAAACACCATAATAGTAATCAATAGAAAATATGACAAGATTCTATTTAGATTTCCTTCTATAATTTTCATATCTTTTCTGCATGTATATAATTTATAAAATATAACATTTAGAAAATATAAACTCGTAAAACATATAATATTGAGCATGTTCTGGCATCTTCTTGTGCCGTATATCAAACGCAGTGTCAAATTATACTACAACCGATAAAAATATAGCAGCAAGGAAGGTATCTCTTGTGAAGATACCATGATCTATTGTCTCAGTCACAATCAACTAGAAATGATTAGAATGAAATAATTACATAACTGTAACGCTGGCCGTATGTCATGCCAACAATGGGAGCCGAGGCAGTAGAGCTCGATAGTGACACATATCCGTGCGGCATCACGCGCTTGGGTAGCGATTAAGAAAAACCGAAGACGACCAGTAGAAGAAAGAGGGCCAAGGTTATTAAGATTCTCTTAACACGTTCACTACCAGCGTCACACACCTATGACGCGTGGATTTCCATTCAGAACTCAGAATCATAGACACGCGATGAGTCAATTTTTGTTATCTCTTCATAAACAAACGAATTCTGCCGTGGCAAATATGGTTGAAAATGTTCAAATCTATAACTAGCGCGTGTGATCTGAGATTATATTACATCGTTAAAAAAATGTATTGCGACAAAGTATTAAATCGTCTCCCCGTGTATTCTGTAATACTACACAGTTTTGAAATTGCTAAAATACATAACAGATATGTAAGTAGCCTAGAATATATATTATTGTAATGTAATACTTAACCGTCATAGATTAGTAATTAAATTTTCATATCCAGGAGGCCCTTCGTAAAAAATAAACGAATATAATATGAAATTTCGAGTGATGAAAGCAGGAAATACGATAGAGGTATCACAGATTCATGTGAAATTAGTATTGGGTCGCTCGGCAAATTCAACCAATCATTGTCTTTAACTTTAGCCCCTCTTGGCCTAACGAATATTACAATCCACGAATCCGCTTTCCCCGTGCTCTAGACACACCCCATACAAACTTTCCTTCGTGCGAACACGGTGGCGGAAAGTCAGTTTAACACAAGTCGCATAACACGTATTGTCTAACATGATTCTTCTACCGACACTTCACATTAACTCGAATCCAAAGTTCATTGTTCTATTTAACTACGTTCTATCTTACACGACAACGACGTTTATATCGCGAGAACACGAATACCTTGGATCTTCTAAGAGCTAAGTTGTTACTCAATAAATAGTATATTAGCTGTTACCTCAGTGATATACTCATTCCAACCACCCCTATCTTCCCAACCGACATAGGAGATCGGCCTAATTCGCGGCGTCGGTCATTCGATCGTAACGGGAATTTACGCCTCCCGTTGGCGCGACTCCTCGCGATCGCGTCTCCCCGCGACACGGCTGAACATTTGGTCCTTCGAGCCGGATCACCGGATACGAGCAAAGTGAAAAGTGCACCCCAGTGACATACACTAGAATACAGCAAGACGTGACTCCACCAACTTCAGACTCACACCTGGACAAGATTACTTGGCAGAGGCAGGAATGCAGCACCAAACACGGGCAGTCACAAACCAGGCGTCGGATCGAGTAACGCGCAGCCGGAGTCATAGCGCCGAAGCCACACCGGCCCAACGACAACAAGGTAGGTCTACTCAGTGTGCTATCAATTCTTCCGCATCAAATATGCCGAACACGCCAAGGGCCCAGCCCCTGCGATTGAGGCGCGACGAGGTCCTCCACAGAATACAGATCATAGCGAACCAAGCCGATAATTACGAACGAGACGGCACGCGTGACTTGGATCTCTTGTTAATATGGCAGAAATGTCCGACGAGTGGGCCCAAGCTACCCAAAACCAAGTAGAATTGAACCACCAAAACGAAGTAAAGACGGCAGACGACACATACACGAACTATATGGCACTCCTTGGGTCGAATGTTTGTTGAAGTCAAGAACGGTCGTCGCCAGGCGACCCCCCTCAACGAGGGACGGCGCGTCATGGTGTTCCGCGACGTAACAACGATCTCAGCAGAATACATTCACCTATTAATTTCTAACAAAAGTGATGATTCTCATAATAGTGATTGTAGAGAAGCAAACATTGATCCGTTTTGCGTAATTTTACCGGAAAGGGAGGACTAAATGTAAATCTCCCGAGAAATGTTTCGGTACTAAAAGCATTTTTTTATTATTTGACGATAATCTCATGTATCATAAATGCTCGGGCTTTGTTGTCATATCTTACACGGGGATCTTCCAAGTTACAGAAAGAATGGGAATTAACTTCAGTTGGGGAAACAAAAAGTTCTTAAGATTATATATTATCATGGGCAACATTTGAATGCATTTTATTATCACTCTCTATTTAGCAAAACAATGCCTCAACATCGGTATGAGAAAATTCTTCGTTCCCTTTGCTTCTATGAGCAAACGTGTAATAGATCGTACCGCCTTCATAAAATTGAACAAATGTTGCAGCATTTAATAAAAAATATAAAAGACTGCTATTATCCTGGTGAAAATTTATTGAATCGATGTTATTGTGGAAGAGACATTTATCATTTGAGCAATATATTCCGCAAAAAAGGCAAAGCATGGAACAAAATTGTATGAGCTATGTACACTTGATGAATTCGTACTAAATATAGGTCATGGCCTATAGATAATATAAGACATGGTCGGGGCCCTCCGCACCCTATAAAAAAGGAAATCGAAGAAAGCTCGTGACAGAGAGTGCAAGGCAACAGTCTGAGTGCGGCTCAGGCAATATGCGCTAGTAACATTAATAAACGCACTGTTAAATTAATACACCGAGTATTCCTTTGGCACCCTTTACGACATATGCCTCAGATATAATTCTTTTGATCGACATTAAAAGGTTTAAACGATATCACACTGCGATAAATTATAAGTTGCAAATAATAAAAAATAATATTTAGAAAATCTTAAAATTTCATTTAATATAATTATCTTTCATACGTACTTTGATGTGTTAGTAAGCTCGTTAATATTTCAAAGTAAGTAGTAAGTAAAGCATATCAAAGTAAACGATACTAAACGGATGAGCGTTGACAAAATCAGTGTGGACCGGCTGGTACGAATTTGCGAATGTGGCGCAGACCAGCTGGAACGAAATTGTGAAGACCGTGTAGGACGGAAAGGGCTAAGTTATGTCTAAAATTTAAAAAATAACAATTTTTTAAAATGTTGAAGTGGTTAACACTTCTAAAAAACTCTACAGATGTATGTAGATTCTGACTAAATTTCTCGAACACTAAAGCCAATGACAGATCGACAAATTTACATCTTTTTGTAAAGTTCTCTGCTTAGGTTCTTAGCTCTAGTTGCATGCATTTAAATGCGGTATTTGTTTGGGTTCGTCGTAAGCATTTGAATATTCTAATAGAGTTCATGTCAGGTAACGCGTAAACACAATGGCGTTTTGTCAGAGACTCTTAAGAAATACTTCTCAAGAATATACTCCCTCCATAATGAGTACCTCACAGCTAAACGAAATCTAAAGGCAGTATCATTTTGGGAGTCATAGAGTACAAGTCGTAGTCTACGAAAAGTCAAATACGACAAGGAGTGAACAAATCTCATAATATTGAGTACATTGGTTTTGTATTCAAACAATATTAATAATCAATCCGCCAAACGAGGGAGTACTAAAAGCCTTGGACAGTGAGATCAAATAAGAGATCAAGAGTGTCCTGCATCTAATGCCATCGACAGTCACAGCGTTCTTTTATACGCCAAAAGTCAACGGAGATTTGGGGTTACCGAGATTCGAATATATGGTGAAGATCATATATAGTGAAGCTCAAGAAAGAACACATCAAACAGTACGCCGAATTAAAAAGTCAAGTACAGGGAGTGGGCGATTTCGCGAAGGAAGAGATTGGCAACGAATAGCTAAAGGAGCACCATCTATTAAAGACATCTCGTTATATCGAGGCTGTCCGGATGCGAACCAACACCTTCAGTATCAGGACAGTCTTGGCACGGGCAGATAAGACGATAAACGTAGCCTGTAGAAGATATCATTCCCAACCAGAGACACTAGGCAATCTTGCGCACGCCGAAGTATGTAAATCAAACGAACTTAAAAATAAGGAGTTACAAAATAATAACGAATACAGCGAAGATGATGAGAGAAGTGGAACTTACACCAGTTTCAGGAAGCTTAGAAATGAAACAAGGAAAGAGAACGAGGAGGCCGTACGCCAAGAATATAAGTGTAACACTAATTACGACAACGTAAAGTGTCAGCAGTAAGAAATAGAAACGAAGCTCTATTAATTAGAATGGATAATGAGTAGCAATTGATACAGTGATACAGGGAACTCATGAGAACGAAGGAAGATCTCAATGAAACCACAATAGTTAGGAAAACTAGCAGTGAATATATTGATAGAATTGAAGGCAGGGACGTCGGCAATAGATCTCGATGTAGAGAAGTCAGGCCCGGTAAAGAGCTTAGTAGATGGTGCGGTGAGTGGGATCACCATAGCATGGCAAGCTGCAACAAGAAGCCGTGTTGCGCCATGTGCAAAGCACAAAATCTGGAAAATAGAAGGCACGTCACTGGCTCGTTAGCGAGTCATAACTATAGAAAAGCAATGAAGGAGGATCTATCGACAACAAAAAATTAAGATATTGCAAATTAATTTATGTTGCAGTAAACTGGCGCAAGACATGTTCTATTAGTATGTCTGCGAGATCAGAGCCGATGTGTTATATCGGAACCAAACAATCAACAAGCGTACTGATACAACGATACCAAAGGTGATGCTTCCATTTGGATGACGAGGTTCAATGGCGCTCACCCTAACGATATATCATATATCATTAATACGCGACGATGGTCTAGTATAGTAAGAATCAATGACTAGTTCTGCGTGAGCGGATATTGTTCGCCCAACATAGATAACTAGACTTCTACTCTTTTACTCTTACATCAACACACTGGATAAAATTATCACAAACATTCCAAGCGAGTGCAACAAGGTGATCGTTGCCGGAGATTTTAACGCCAAGTCCATCGCTTGGGGCGGTGATAAAGCAGATAAAAGAGGAAGAACCTTAATGGAGACCCTGCTTAAAAAAGACATCCTACCAGTTAAAGTAGCGACTAAATTTACATTCGCAAAGAGTAGGAGTAGAAGCTTCCTGGACATAATGAGCGCGAGCCGCAAAGTTCTATTTTATCGCAAAAAAACCAAAGCCTCGCAAATTTATAACGCATCTGATCACGCGTACGTAATCCATGATTTTTATAAGAAGACACCGATTAAAAATAGAGGTCATTTTAAGTATGTGACGAAAGACATTGATCCAGATATATTTATTAAAGAATTTGATGAAAATAAATTTAAATTAAACATGATGTACGAAGTTGACAGAAACAACTAGGTGGAATTTCCTCAAAAATTGATAGGAACGACAAGCGAGAAAGCGTTAAAGAAGATTTATCCACCTCGAGGGCTAAAGAATACAACATTGACAAGGAATGAAGATATTGCCAATCTTTGAAGAAATGTTCAAAAAATGAAAAGAATCGTGCAAAGAGCCGATTTAGGAAAAAGTTTAAGAGAAGAAAAAAGAGCTTAAAGTATTGATTGCAAAAAGTAAGAAACTGGCGAAAAGTAAGAACTTTACGGCTACTTTAGAGGCGGACCCTTAGAGTAAATCCTATAAAAATATAATCAGCAAACTCAAAAATAAGAATCCTAATGATTCATTAAATAAGGATCAAATAAATAAAATTATTGGAACCCTTTCTATTATCAGTAGAATTGAGGAGACTGATGACGGTGTACAGGAGGATATACGCAACGATGAGGAAGCAGCTGATAACAACGATATTGTCGATATGGACGAGTTAGGGAGCGCTATGGACAGATTAAATCCCAAAAAGGCTGCTGGCATAGATGGGGTCCCTGGCAAAATCATTAAAATAATATACGAATATAGGCCGCACGATCTATTGGGTATGTTAAACGGTGTTTATAATCTTGGAATAGTACCCATAAGTATTTTACCTTCAATGAATAAAGCGTGGGAAATTACATTTAAGAATACCATTGAACAATGCCTGTGACTCTTAGGTTGGGATTAGGTTTTTCCAGGCACGACCCGACGGTCATCTAGTGACTGGAAGAACGGCGGAGGGGAGGTTGTTCCCAAGGCACCCCCTCGTTCGGGAAAAGCGACTTGGGAAAATAGGGGAGATATATTGGGGCGGAGGAGCCTTGCAGGCGAAGGGGATGAAAGACAGGTTACGAAAGTGGATGGAAGAAAGGAGAAGGTTAAGGTGCTCTCAGACATTAAGTTGAGTGAGAACGTGATTATCTCTGTGGTGCCGAACCCGAAGGTGGTGATTAGTCCGTTCCAACCGAGCAGGAAACTACAAAGAAGTCCGATAATAAGCGGAAGAAAGGAAGTACAGGATGGCGTTGTATTGGAGGGTGGCGACGTGAGGCTTGGAGTCGGGACTAACGACCAGAGTACGCCAATTACAACGAAGAACATGGAAGGAGGAAGATACTTGGCGAGGAGAGCGGTCGAACCTAGGGCGCGCCTAAGATACGGCAAACCTTTGCCTGAGAAGAGTGACGCGGAGGATAGCGCTAGGGAGAATAGCGACGCTCTGTGCAGCGAGATCGAGGATGAAAAGTTTGTGTTGACGATCGCGCAGATGAGAGGGTTCACACAAGCCTTGTTGGGGGCAGTCAAAATGATGCGGACGTTAATTAGGAAGTTGAAGTTAGGTAAGGAGAAGAACGACGGGATCAAAGAAATAAACGACATGATCTAGAGTATAGCGTCGTCGATGGAGCAGGTAAAAACGGAAGAGCTTAGGCAGATTACTGGGAAACAGGTAGTAGTACGATCGGTGGATGATGGTAGAGAGGATCCGTATGGAAGAACGGCGGGTGACTACCCCAAGAGGAAGATGGAGTCCTCTGGTGAGGGGAGGAACGTGATAACAGCTAAAAGGCCCAAGAAAGGGGAAGCTATCTATGCTGATATGTGTGGTAAGGCTGTGGAGATCAACGAGTCTGACAGGGAGAGACTCGACGATTCGGATAAAGAGACCACGGTCAGTAGGAGAAGGAGGGAGAGGAGGGGGCCCGAGGGGTTGCCGTCGCCCAGATCGCCCGTGAGAGAAAGGAGGAATACTGAAGGAGGAAATCCTAACGAGGAAGGAGGCAATCCTGATAAAGGTGAACGAAGGTCGTGACTAGATCGAAGTGTACAAAAAAATAATGGCAGTCAGGAACACGATCGATGGAGCAACAGGGATGAGGAAAACTAGAGCGGGGCACATTCTCATCGAATTTGACAAAAAGATAGTTGTGAGTGAAGTGGCGGAGAAGCTCAAGGCCTTGAAGGCCAAGAGAAGCTAGCGCCTTGAGTGGCGCTATGGAGGTGCCGGCCTTAATCAATAGAGCCACGATTCAGATAAGGAATATCGATCCTCTCACCACCATAGAGGAGTTGGTGGAGTATATTAGAAGAGAGTGGGGAATAAAGAGGTGTGACAGCATCGAAGCCAGAGCGCTGAGGATGGCGCCCTGGGGGACGCAGTTAGCCGTGGTAGTGTTACCCGTTAACGTAGTCACACGAGAAAAAACCGAGAAGAGATTCAGAACCGGCCTGACAATCGCATCGGTCAGGATTTCGCCGGACCTACAGAGATGCTTCAGATGCCATAGGATTGGGCATATAGCAACAAAGTGCACGGTGGCAGTTCCTGGTAAAGAACTCTGTAGGAGGTGTTGTTGAAGTGGTTAACACTTCTAAGAAAACCCTACATTCATTCCGACTAATTTTTACAATCACTAAAGCCATCGACAGGCCATAGACAAAAGACAACCACATGGCAACCATAGAAAAAGACAACCACATGGCAATAAAGCAACAAAGTGCACGGTGGCAGTTTCTGGTAAAGAACTCTGTAGGAGGTGTTGTTGAAGTGGTTAACACTTCTAAGAAAACTCTACATTCAGTGCGACTAATTTTTACAATCACTAAAGCCATCGACAGGCCATAGACAAAAGACAACCACATGGCAACCATAGAAAAAGACAACCACATGGCAATAAAGCAACAAAGTGCACGGTGGCAGTTCCAGGTGAAGAACTCTGTAGGAGGTGTTGTTGAAGTGGTTAACACTTCTAAGAAAACTCTACATTCAGTGGGACTAATTTTTACAATCACTAAAGCCATCGACAGGCCAATGACAAAAGACAACCACATGGCAACCATAGAAAAAGACAACCACATGGCAAATAGCCAAAGAGAAAACAGAGATAATACTATTGACGGGCATGGGAATTCCTAAAGAAATAAAAGTAAACATTGCAAACAAGCAAATGACAACTGCCACATGCGTTAAATACCTAGGCGTAATCATTGACAATACTAGGATGTACACCGATCATCTGGAAACAGTAAGTGGTAAGGCCGACGCATTAGTGGGAATGCTGAGACGACTCTTACCTAATGCAAACTGCCCATCCAACCTAGTAAGGAGACTGTATTATAATGTGTAGGAATCGGTAGTTCTGTACGCCTCGCCAGTGTGGGCTGATGCGCTCGTGTCACTTAAAGATAAAAAAAATATTAAAAGGAGCTCAGAGATCGACGCTTATAAGCACGTCCACGGCATATAGAACGGTCTCGCATTCCGCACTATGCGCCTTGACTGGGAACGTGCCTATTTATATAAAAGCGCAGTTGCGTGCTAAGATTTACAAGATCAAAGGCATGTATAAAAATAGGGCCCGGTAGCGGGCTATCCACCACGAAAGAGTAAATCGAGAGGCGAACGAGAAGGCCACCGAGGACTGGCAAAAGGAAAGGCGCTCTTACAATAAGGAAAATTGGACGCGGAAAATAATAGACGACGCAGCGATTTTCGCCAAGAAAAGAAAAGACATTGACTACTACACGATGATGATATTAACAGATCATGGAATTTTTAATGAATATAAAATAAGAATCAAGAAAGAAAGCAATAACAAATGTTGGGAATATAATGAGGACTCTGATGACGCTGAGCTCGCGCTATGTAAATGCCTTAAGTGGACGACGCAGCGCGTAGAGCTGGAAAACAAAATAGGAGACACCCTCACGGACAAAAACTTTATAAATAAAGTTCTAAACAGTGAAGATTCATGGCCATACTTTAGAAATCTCTACTACGACATTATGAAACAAAGGCAGAAGAAGGAGAAAAAAATTGACGTAGCCAATAAGGCTAAAAAGAAGACAGCGAAACGGCGATGAATACACGTTGACAACGGCTGAAGAGGCATAGCACGATGACAAACAATATTTATTTATATTTATTTATTTATGTAGTTAACTAGAATGATTTTAATTATGAAGGCGAAGAACGAAGGACGCACTATAAAAAATCCACACTGATATCTATATCTATCAGGATTGGTGGCCGGTGTGACTTGGCGTCACGGGTAAACCAGGAAGATGACGGGTTCTTAGTGGGTATGACGCTACAACTTTGCCGAGCCCTACATAACCCAGTAGTATTGTTGCTATTGGGTCTGCGTAATTGCATTTTCCCCTCATCGCTAAAAAAAAAGCAGTATATGTGAAGTGCCCGTATGGCTACTGTTAAGCAATTTTCGTGCTGTACGATCACCTGCAACTAGTCTAATACCAGGAACGTCTGATTCGCATCTTACACCGTGTCTTTCAACAATTAAGCTTTCAACCTTTGACGGAAATTCGGACGGGGAATCCGATTTCGGGACAAGTGTACATCACTGATGCAATACTCAGAAAGATTGACAATTCCATAAAACTCGATGATAAAGCGATGACCAAATTTATTGATTGGCGGGATTAAGAAATGCGCTACATGGCGTTTACTGATCGAATCAGATAGATTCGGATTCGTTAGACAAGTGGAAAAACGCATTATGGGAGCAACATACAGACTGAATTTCCACGATGTCTATCAATTCGTAGAACAATACGTTTAACATTTACAAAGGAAGAAAGTAACTCAATCATCCGCGAACAACACGACCGCGGTTAGAAGACTGGAACACCCGCATGGCAAAAACAGCAGTAAAAGTTCTTATATCGCAGCATCTTATGTCGTTAGCCGTTTAAACAAATGTTCACTGTATCAAGCTGAACACTTGTTAGAAAATTGTCCGCTATTATTGGCCACAGCGTTACCGTAATGAAACAACTACAAGTTTGCTTTAATTGCCTCCTACCAGGACACAGTATAACAAAAAGCACACGTGGAAAGTACAGGAAGTGTGAAACCAAACATCACACCGTACTACACCGCGAAAATTCGATCATATCAAACGAAGCGACAGCGTATTTTCGTGATCTATCACTTTCCCACACGGCGCAAGCATATGTCTTCAATTTAACATTTAGAAAATGCACTGTATTATCAACCGTGTTGATGTACAACGTAAATAATACGGACAGCAAACGTAAATATCATGCTGTATTAGACGTAGGATCACAAGCCCATTTCATAACCAAGAGAACCTTTATGACAGATTAGATCTCACGTTCGCCCCCGTTAAAATGACAGTCTGGGGTTTAGACAAGAATAAGCAGTCCCATCCAAGATCCAAGGCGCAATTACGCGCGCCAATGAGCCTCCAGCGTCTAGAGTAGTGTGGCGTAGTCTTATTGACATGACTCGCGGATAAAGTCAAAACCGCGTTGCCAAGGAGCAATCGAATTGGCGGAAAACATTCGTTGCTAACCGGGTCTCTGAGGTTCACCGGCTGACAGATTCAGGTATTTGTGCCGTTAATAAAATAATATCACTTGTAAAGCGTATATATATGCAAAAGACATTCCTCCGAAATGCTATGCAGCACGCGCCATATTCTTAGATAAAAATACGATACCGTGTTCTCCAAATTGAGCAAGGAAATAGGAGGGAAAAAATTCCGTAGTGTTTAATCCGCACGATCCAACGAGGTTCTTCATCGTCATGCATCCCGGCTCTCTTCCAATCAAATATATTAAAGGAACTGTAAGATTCGTTTAATATAGTTATATTAATATAGTTATATTATACATAGTATTCGAATGATTTCGACGATTCTAGTGACTGCCATATGTTCACAGAATCACATAGTCATAGTGAAATATGGTTTGATATTGATAAGCTTCCTAATATGCTAGATTTTACTGTTGAGTAAATTAGAGTAAATAGAGGTGTTCTCGGCTGTTTCAAGGATTTGAGAGTGAAAATTGAAGAATATACATTTAAAAGAAAAGATGAAATTTTAGCGTAGGCGTGGAAGCCAAAACAAAAAATCGTATATATAGTTTCTACAGCGTACAGGGCTTGTCCAAGTGCGGTGAGAAAAGTATAATTCGCTGTGGCGTGTGCAGTAGGTTAAGTGTTAAGGTAGCTGTCGATCTATATGGCATGAAAATAATCACGCGCCGAAATGTCAACAAGAGCGCTGCCAGACTCTAAGGCGGAGAGATGTTACGTCCCGTCTCAGAATTTTGGCGACAGCCTCCGATCTCGCATCGAATGATCGTAATTACAACCACATTTTTGCGAGTGTCACACTCTCAGAAACTGTAATAGGATAGACAAAACATCCTGCATAGCACAGCCAATCTAACATGCCACACGCAATAGCGTAATACCAGGTATGTAAATATGAAACTGGAATTTTTGTATAGAAAATGCACGTTTATTGTATGAAAATGATTAAAAATATTTTATTCGAAGTATTGCCCATCGCTAGCTATACATTTTTCCTACCTGCGTGGCAATTGGTGGATGCCACGCCAAAAAAAACTGTTGCTCTTTTGAGGCAAACCAGTCATCGAACCATTTTCGTACATTTTCGTAAGAAGTGAAGCGCTGGTCAGAAAGTGGGAGTCCCAACGATGCAAATAAATAGTAATTGGACGGAGCCAAGTCTGGCGAGTAAGCCGCGTGCGAAAGTATTTCCCAACTGAACGCTTCAATCGTTTCCTTGACCGGTTTTGCCGTATGTGCTGGTGCATTATCACGAAGCAAAATTACTTTGTGTTGCCTTTTTTGATATTCTGGTCGTTTTTCACGCAAAGCTTCATTCAAATCGATCATTTGTTGTTGATGGCGCTCAGTATTAACGATTTCACCAGGTTTTAACAGCTCATAATATATTACACCCTTCTGATCCCACCAAACACAGAGCATTGTCTTCCGTCCATAGCGATTTGGTCTTGCAGTCGATATCGGTGGTTCGCCTGGAGCTACCCATGATCTTTTACGCTTAGGATTCTCAAAATATATCCACTTTTCATCGCCAGTCACAATTCGGCGGAGAAATGATTTTCTTTTGTATCTGGCGAGCAGCATTTCGCAAGTAGTTTTTCGGTTTTCCTGCTGCCTTTCATTCAGTTCATGTGGAACCCATTTTTCCGCCTTATGGATCTTTCCCATGGCTTTCAAACGTATGGAGACGGCTTCTGGTGTCACGTATAATTGATCAGCTAGTTGTTGTTGCGTTTGAGCGTCATCCTCAACCAACAATGCTTGCAATTCGCTGTCTTGAAACTTTTTCGGTGGTCTTCCACGTCCTTCGTTCCTCGCGTCAAAATTGCCACTTCTGAATTTTTTAAACCACTCAAAGCACTGTGATTTACCAAGAGCATGCTCACCGTAAGCTTCGACAAGCATTCGATGTCATACTGAGGCAGTTTTCTTCAAATGATAACAGAAAATCAATGCTGTCCGCAAATAGTAGTTTCCAGACACAAAATTCGACATGTTCAACGCTATTACAAACTAAGCTGTTGTATGAAACTTGTATTGTTGTGAGTCGAAAATGTTTGTGAGATGTCAACAAAGACTTTTGGCATCAATGACGCAGTTATACAATAACTACATTATCAGCTAGAGTCTTCTATAGCCAAATTCCGGTTTCATACGTACAAACCTGGTAGTAGCAGGATAGCTACTTGAGATAGGGACCCGACGATAACCCCTCCAAACGGACCGAACCTACGTATAAAACCATCTCCAAATCAACACACAACACTCTTTTGTTATAACACTCTGAAACATTACTCTGTTGAATTCATATAATAAATTTTATTATCATATCTAGGAGCTGCCCTGCTTCCGTGCTCAAATGGCCAGTGCTCTGTGAGTCGCTTGGTGCACCCGCCGCCCGCCGGATGGGAGGAGTGGCGTGCGTTCCCCTGAAAACTGATAGGAAGAGGCCGACCGAGAGCTTGCTGCGGAGAAGAGGTACGTCGAAAGCGCGGAGGACATTACATTCCGCTGATATCGTAGATACAGAGAAGCTTCATCGCCGAACAAAATTGCCGACGAAAGGCCGACATATTTGCAAGATCACAATCGTTTTATGAGTTCTGTCGATAAGACTGATATGCTTATTAGTACCATTGAGTGCATAAGAAAAAGTTACAAGTGGTATAAAAAAAATTGTTCCATTTGTTAGATGTAAGTATTTGGAATTCGTATGTTTCGTATAAATACGTATCCGGTAAAGAGCTACATTTAACCACATTTCATTTACAACTTATAAAACATTTGAAAAATATCTACGATCTTTAAATATATACCAAGGGAAAAGAAATACTGATTCCATTACGTCTCATTGAATGGCATTTTCCAAGGACTTATTTTAATCCGTCTGTTACGTCGCGTAACGTCACCGCTCCGTCCCTAGTTGAGAGTGGTCGCCAGATGTCGACCGCTCCTAACTCGAAGAAACAATCCATACAAGGAGGTGTCATAAACCTATCCATTGGCAAATTAGGACCACTAGACCCGTACGTGTCATCAGGCCTAAGAGTGGTCCTTAAAACACTTCTTTGGCTTCATTGTTCGTTCCTGGAAAGCACGGAGAAAGCGGGTATTTTCACACGCACAAGGCCACCTACGATTTACGTTTAGGAGGAGACTTCCTCCACCTATCTGCGAATATGAATCTTGCTTGAACCAATCACTATCTTTTATCTATACCCTCTCTTGGCCTAACGAATATTACAATCCACGAATCCGCTTTCCCCGTGCTCAAGACTCACCCCGTACGAACTTTCCTCTGTACGAACACGGAAGCCGAGGCTCAGACGAATCACAACTTTTTCTACATATTAGTCTAAAACGACTCGCCGGAGTCGAGTCTAAGTCAAATCGTCTACTACATAACAGTTCAAGTCAAGTCGACTCGCTAACGTGTTAACGTCTAGTTCAACCTTCTACTAAACAGCAGCCTGAGTCTGCTCACCTACGGCATACGGCCGCCTATCGAGAACTAGTAATTAAACCCACAGTAACTCGAATCAAGCGCCTATCATTATAACGAACGACGTTATATTTTCCGCGACAACAAAGAGTACAACGCGATTATATGAATTGTATCTCAAGTGGAAAGGTTGTTGGAAATATAGTTTATGTAATCTGTTATCACAGATGGACTTCTTGAATTACCCCTATTCTCCCAACCGAAATAGGGGATCTGCTAATCTCGCGGCGTCGGTCATCAGATCGTAAAAAAAAAATCAAACATGAAAGTATATGTGATATGCAAAGAATGATATGTATAACCCCTTGTCCTACCCGCTAACTCCCAATTGCTCGGGCCACGATAAACAAAAAGGTCGGTCACGCGTCGAGCCATTTAGCTGTTTAGCCGTATGCTCGAACTTGCGCGAAATGTACGCGTCTTATAACATATATATGACATGTATATCGATTCATCAGTGAACAAAAATAATTTATTATTTGAAAGTGGATAATGTATCAATAACAATTTATAAATTGATACTTAGTTTAAATTAATAATGTTTTGCGCAAACTCGTAAAAAATTAGTAACCGTCAAGTGTCTTTTAGTTTTCGAAACAACGAGGTACATGTAACGCACGTCGACATTTTTTACACTCCCTGTTGGATTTTTTTTTCAATGGCGTAGAATCTATATGTTTCGGAAAATGGCCCTAATGTTACGCGTGTAGTCTAATTGGTATATCTTCCTTCGATAATTGTCCTCGTCTTTTATAATTTTGTAACGGTACGCTTTGTAATAATGCTTCGGCTATTTGAAATCTATACTCGATGTAATTCTCTTTCTTTTCCATATTGTTTTTGTTGTACAGAATATATAAATTAAAAAGTGCCATATCAAATACGTAAAAAAAGATTTTTCGGTACCCTTTCAAGTATGTCCTCGTAACAGGCAAGCACGCTAATATCTGATCTTGGCGATCAATACCAGGCATTCCACTGTTGCAATCAACAATACATATTGTCTTGAAAGTAGGGTTTAGTTGACTTCCGTTTTGTTCAGCCATTTCTACAGTTTCGTGCTTTGTAGAAATAATATGGACGTCTCCTTTATCCTTCCACTTTAATGCTAATATGTCGTTGCAGCTTCTCATTCTGCATTCCCCTTTTTTAAATTTTGCTTTAGTAAAATCTCCCAGCATATTTTTTCTATTAAAACGTACTGCCCCAGCAGCATTTGTTCCATTTTCAACGAAAGATAAAAACAGTTTTGGCGAAGAATACCAATTATCTATGTACAAAGTGTGTCCTTTATGTAGTATTGACTTTGATAATTCCATGACATCACTTTCAGACGCATTGTAATCAAGATTTGTTTTATCGTTACATGAATACATTTTAAAATTATAGCAATAGTCCGATGCCGACTCGTACAGTTTATAAAATTTTATCCCGAATCTCGTTCTCTTCGAGGGGTTAAATTGTTTATAAGACATGCGTCCCTTAAATTTCATTAACGATTCATCGATCGCGATGTTCTCTTCTAGTACATATACTTCTTTGAATTTTTTATTAAAATAGTTTATCACAGGCTTGACTTTACGTAATTTATCCATCTCGTCAGTCGTATCGTTATTTACAAAATGGGAAAACCTAGTGATTTGCAAAAATCTTTTCAGTGGCATAGTTCTCCCGAATATCTGTGTTTCTATAATGGCTCTTTTAGACCAGTTCATCTGAATTTTTGGTTTTTTAACTTGAATCGTTATTATGCATAATGCAAAGTATATTTTAATTTCATTACAATTTACAGGGATCCAAGTCTCATCAATTTTCTTTCTTTTATTTTCATTGATTATTGCTTGTCCTGCGTACCGATTCGTTTCCCAAAATGTTTTCCCAAAACACATTGTCAAACATTACATAAAAAAAGTCTAATCCTCTTTCACTTCTACCTAACTGATCTAAAATTGCTACTCTTATGCCAGAAGTCTGCATATACTCCCAGATTTTTGGCTCGTTATTTTCTTCTCTCCAAATCCATTGCTTCGATAATTGATGATTGATACTGTCTTCATCATCGGTATCATCTTCAGTGATTAATTTTCTTGGACGTTTTCGTACAGGAAACACAATATCGCTACCATCACTATCATTATGAAGGGAAAAGAAATACTGACGATTCATTACGTTTCGTTGAAAAGCATTTTCCAAGTACTTATTATCCGTCTTCGAAAAAAAAAGAAAAAAGATCAAACGCCAAAGTGTATAGTATGTGACATGCAAAGAATAATATGTATAATGCAAAGAATGCTATGTAGGTTTATGGGTTAATCCATGCTTTAGAATATATCACACACAAATTAATTATTAAATTGTTTCTATTATCTTTTTATTATGTTTATTTGTTTCTATTATCTCTATTATCATTAGGTCAAAATTGTCAAAATGAATTTGTTCCTTATTAACAATTTTGGATTTTTTTTATATTTAATTACCGATCATTATTCAAGGAATGTACAAATTAAGTTAAGTAAATTAAAAAGCTTAAAAAGCTACTTAAAATAGATCAAAAACTGGATATTTTTAATATTTTTATTTTTTTTATCCCTAAGAATGGTATCAAATCTCCGAGTACTGTTTTTGTAAGTGGTCAGTGGACAACCAGTTGCGGCGACTAACATGCGAATATTGAGCCAAATGTTAATCCACGATAAAGCTATTTAAGGAAAACAAAAATAACAGTATCATTTCATTGTGTGATAAAGGTTTATCATTGCGGCAAATTGCAGAGAAATAAAAAGTTGCGAGAATAAGAAAGACCTATGGTAGTGCATCAATTTCTTCAAGAAATGGTAGACCATAACTTATTTCAGATAGAACGGCATGTGAAATTACACTTCGTACTTCGTCTGAAAGTAACAAGACGCTAAAAACCGCTACTCAAGAAGTTGGAATAAGTGCTAATGAATGGAACATTCGTCGCTCTTTAAAGAAAATGGATTTAAAAGCGAAAGAAAAGAAATTTAAATTAGCTCTTTCAGATAAAAATATTACATTACAAAAAAAATTTGTCGATAGGTGCAAAGAATAGACGACAGAAGATTGGTAAAAGATTATATGGTCTGACGAAACAAAAATCTTTGAAAAGATTTGAGTCCGGCAGAAGGTCCTGGTATTGAACTTCGTCCGAAAATAATGATCAAACAAACGGTACAAGACAAATTATGAAGTTTGGGGGTGGTTCAATTATGTTTTGGGGCCACTTTACTCGCAAGGTTGTGGGCCCCTTAGTTCGAATTGGAGGAACATTATTTAAACATTTTACAAAATAATTCACATTCTGTTGTTGATTCTATTGGACTTTATGAACACGAAGTATTATTTCAACACTTGGTTAGAAAGTCAAAAGTTTCCTGGAATAAAGTGACCGGCACAAAGCCCGGGTATGAATTTGTGGTTGATTGTAAAAAGAAGATTGACAAAGTATGATAATCCAGGTTTATAGATTCGTGAATTATGGAACAGAACACAACAGGTATGGTACAATATCGAACCAGAAATTATTAAAAATTTAATACAGAGCACACGACGTAGACTCGAAGCAACATGAAAATATAAAGGAAAATGGACAAAATGTTAATTTTGAAACCCTAGTGCGACTAGCATAATTAAAGTGCAAAATTGTAAACATGTTCCACACTCCTATCTTTGTAAAATATTATGTATATCGTTAATATTAATGAAAATAAACTATTACGTCTTGTTCATCAGATTCACCTTATAACTACTATTACCTAATCCTTACCAATGAATTAAAAAATTAGTCGTATTATCGCCTTGTTATAAAACTAATGGAGCGTGTTTTGTGGTAATATAATTGAAAAATGAATGTTAATATAAACATATATTTCATTATTGTTTTTTATAGTCTATGGTATATAATTTAGTTCATTATATTATTACAGTAATGGTTGTTTAGAAGAATAAAAATGCTTAAAGTATAATATTACTCCAATTTTGTCTTCATTTACCTAAGAACCTAAACGGTAATCGATATGTATGGATAAACGGTAAAGACACGTATCAACAAAAATCGAGCGTGCTGTTATTGTCGGCTTCGCAACCTGGCATTTTTTAAAACAGAATAGAAGAAACGCGATCGCGCCGCTTAGCAATCAAACGGTTATACCTCACTTCACGAGCTGGAAGATATAATTAGGAGGAGTAGGAGAAGATTTTCAGCCATGGTGGGAAGCTGACGATTTTAATGCCAAAACAACAGCGTGAGGCGGCAGCAAAGCAGATCGTAGGGGAACATGCCTGCTGGATATGCTGACGAAGAATGAGATCGTGTCGATTAGGGTACCGGCCGATATAAATTTTATAGGAATGGACACTCCAGTCTTCCAGATATAATTAACGCATCCAGGAGAGTTATATAAATCTGGAAAAAAAGCAGAGTAATTGATATTTATTCGGCATCTGACCACAGATACATTCTTCATGAATTTTATACAAGAAAACGGAGACCACAGCGCGGAAATTTTAAATTCACGGCGA
The DNA here is from genome assembly GCA_014737475.1 of Bombus confusus. Classification (NCBI taxonomy): domain Eukaryota; kingdom Metazoa; phylum Arthropoda; class Insecta; order Hymenoptera; family Apidae; genus Bombus; species Bombus confusus. Next base: position 40,060 of record JACXIV010000069.1, read on the forward strand.
AGAACTTGGACCCAACGAAATTTTTAAGTACATTTGACGCAGTTTTGGACGAAGTTTCATACGACGAGACAGCATACGGCGAACACTTCCAGAGAAGTCTGCAACGAACATGTGCTGTCGAATTGAAGAAAAAATTTCCGCCTCGTGGGAAGAGGAATATCAATTACTGGTGGAACGAGCAGTTATCCTCGCTGAGAGCGGCAACTCTGAAGAAAAGAAGACTCGCCCAAAGAGGAGTTAGACTCAAATATGACTACGCTGGCCAATTGGTAGCTGCCTACAAAGACTCCAGGAGAATGTTGAAGGTAGAAATTAACAGAAGTGTAGCGGAACAAGGCCTTCTTAACCGTCATCTTATGAAAGCATCAAAGACCGACGAAATATACACCGTGTTGCGACAAAGTGTAAGTGCGAACAAGCCGAAAATACCAACAGCCTTAACGTTTCACCGATACGCTTTCGGCACTTGAAAAAGACAGGACAAACTTGGAAAAGGCAGTTAGCAGCGAGAAGTCGTACAGCGATGTAGTCAGCAAAGTGTAGAGGCAATAAACATTATTGAAACTAGTCGTTTGATAGTTATTCTAGCACTTCACGTCCTAACCATCTCAAATTGGTGACCCCGACGTGATCAAAAAGTAAAGAGGTGAACGTGTAGTGCCATTCAAACGCTGTTTTCGCGAGTCCAGAGTTATCGAAATATCTTGTGACAATGGGGCTGTGCACGCGACGAACGCGAACGACAGTGTCACAGAGCTCTCGAAATACACACATAGCATCACATAAAAACAATAACTGAGCAGTAACTGCATACCTATGTAACCATACCTGCACACCTGTCGGCATCCAGCGACAACCCCTCCACAGGAACCAAACCCTTGATATAAAAAACCCCCTCAAATCAGCACGAGCCAGTTCTGTTCTTATACGATATTCCATACCGTCGCGCTGTCAATTTGTACAATGAATTTGTATCAACTATCACAATTGAAGTACTAATCTTTCACCCTACGTACGGAACACGAAATAAATTCAAATCGACGTGACAACAGCGTAGACGCGCTGAGTACACCGCTCCGTGTATCGCAGTTCTGGCCGCACGATGTAAGGCTGTGGTTCTTGATGCTAGAATCATAGTCCGAGGCCCGTATTGCCAGTGACAGGGCGAAATATCACACCACCGTCGCAAACCTGACAGAACGGTACGTACAGCTAGTCCGGGACATACTGTTCGACCCGCCAGAGACGGGGCGGTACGAACACCTAAAGGAAGAACTTATTAAAAGACTTGACGACTCGGACGCCACCAGAGTGCGAAAGCTACTTGAGGGCGAACACAAGGGAGACAGGACGCCGTCGCAGTTCTACCGGGACCTGAAGAAACTCGCCACACCCACAATACCCGACGACTTTGTCCTCACACTCTGGAGGAGCCGACTTCCGGTTCACGTGCAGCGAGTCCTGACCACGGGACAGGTTGTTGCGGTCAACGCTGAAAGAACAACAACTTCCTGTAAATAACAAAACCACTCCGCCTTGGTCGGATTACGAGTCGAGTTGTCAATTACGCCATGAGCATTCACCATGCAATACATGGGAGACAGGACACCGTCCCAGTTCTACCGAGACTTGAAGAAACTCGCCATCCCCTCAACACCCGATGACTTTGTCCTCACACTCTAGAGGAGCCGACTACCGGTTCACGTACAGCGAGTTGTGGCCACCACGGAGAAGGTGAAAGCCAACACCCTGACCCGGATGGCCGATCGGGAAGACGAGATCCGTGCTAACACGGGACAGGTTATCGCGGTCAACGCTGAAAGATCGGCAACGTATTACGCAATACATAACAAAACCTCTCCGCCTTGGTCGGATTACGAGACGAGTTGTCAATTAGACCATGAGCATTCACCACGGAGTATCATATTTAGACGTGCTATTATGTTTCGATCATTTTAAAAATTATTGTACTAAGTAAAAAAAGTTTAGTATGAATTTTAAGTTTATTTACTGTACAGATATGTAAAAAAATAAATATTTATGTTACAACATTATATAAAATGATTCTATTTTGAAATATGTACAATATTTGGATTAAATATAAATTAAATATAAGAGTTTCTTTGTTACACTCAATTTTGATCAAAAGCTTGAAATACTTTCAGTTAAGCATCTCTGATTTATAAAGCAAGCTTCGAATTTAGAGCGAAGATGCAAATGGGTTAATAGTTAACAGTACGGAGTTCGAAGAAAGAAGAAAAAAATGAAAGACGAGGTCGAAATTCAGAAATGGGTTCGGCATGTGTACGAACCTGCTAAGCGTTGTATGTTTGGGATATTTATCGGTTGATCGCCACGCGACTGCGGGATCACAAGGAGTTTGGTATTGCGACGAGGGTTATCGCGGAGCCATCATATGTATAAGCATATATACACTCATATATATGAACAAAAAAAAAAGGAAGGAAAATAAATATCCTATAATGAATTAATTACATTAGAACTACAAAATACTAAACACACACTTACCAAGGAGGCAAATATGTGTCTGTGGATATGCCTTGAGTTACACCATAAGAGCGCCCGAGTGACCGTCGACGTGGACGCTCGACTAAGATTGAGAAGGCTAGTTTGGATTCTGTCATAGACGAAATTATGGAGATCGAGTACGTCGAGAAAGCCGAGAGCGTAGTCGAAAATTTGATCAGATTCCGAAGTGGATGTTGACACGTCATCGACGGTTAAAAAAATTTTTCGTAATTCGAACTCGTCGTCGAGCGATACCTAACTTGTAATTACGTTTAAAAGTTATCAGCCAGTATGGTTTCGTCCGCGACGTTTAGCTTTCACCGAAAAAGAATAATTGCGCAAAATTTTGGACGATTTCTACGAGAAAGAATGATCAGACCATGCAATTTGCCATACGCAAGCCCTATTGTCTTAGTGCGCAAAAAGAATAGAGAAATGCGACGCATTGAACCGTTGTTGCAGCATCCTTATCTTAGAACCATACTCAACGACTTCCGTTAAATACCTGGGATTACATCTTGACCATAAGTTGAACTAGAAGAGACACGTAAAAAAAAATTAAACACGTACATCTAATCAGAAAATCGATGTAGCTCGTAGCAAGAAAATCTAAATTAGACATGTGCATTCTGGTCTTATGGACTACAAATATGGCGCATGGCTGCGCCAAAACCTGCGAAACCTTCCAATCAACTATACTGAGATCAATACTAAATGCAAGATTCTCTAAAGCACATCACAACCAAATAGATAATTACATAAACACGCTTGGCAAAAATAGTTAGACGAATCTTCCTAGAAGACTCAAAAGAAAACATCTTGCTGATTTACTCATCCTCAATTATTAACAAATCACACACCCATACATTCCAATTAAAATATTAAAAACCTTCTTAATGATTATTGGTAATATTACAGAAATCCCCATGCTATATTAATTAAAAAATGATACAAAAATGTAAATATTTGTAGAAACAAATAGATACGTTTAATAAAGAAAAATTAAAAAGAAAATGATAGATACTTCTACGTCGCAGGGGGACCGGTAATCGGCCCTATCCTGTTCAATATCTATGTATTAGTGAGCTATTACAAATGTATGGCATGAACAAGAATGGCAACGAAAACAATAAATCAGGTATAGCATTCGTAGATAATATGTTAATTACATCAGAAACAATAAACCCTCACAAATAAAAATCCAGCTACAAGACCTAATCAAGAAAGTAGAAAGTCACTTTCAAACACGGAAACCAAAAATCTACACCTATAAGTGTGAAACAATCTTTTTCAGACCATATATTTCAAAAATTTCAAAAACAAAGTACGGTTTGAGAATAAACTCAAAAATATTCTTCCATACAACAGAAAATATCGATGGAAAAATCTCCGATATAAACAAAGTTAGATGCCTCAAAGTCCATCTAAACTTCAGACTAAATCATAACGACCACAAAAAGACACAGTTATAGAAAGCAGATGAATTCTTCTTATACCTCATAAGGCGATTTTACTCGAAAGATTCGCACAAATCAATAAAACTTCACTGCTACAAAACACTAATCAGACCAACTATTCTGATATATGGTTGCTACATCTGATTCTAGATCAGTGCCAACACCACAGAAAACTTAAGAATCATTGAAAGAAAATACATCACCACAGTATGTTTAGGAATATACAGATTGCCAGAATCGAAATTTATTAAACATAGCAAACGACAAAAAATAAGAAGAACCCGAATTAATCCACACCGACCCTTCATTCTTAAGCTAGTCAGACCGCTGATCAAAGATACACAAAATAATCATAAACTCCATCATCGCCCACAGTCTATAGTCAAACCCGTTACACCACAAACACGTTCAAAAAACAGGTTATTTCCACCGAATCCTTCATCTAATTGGATAGCGCGAAATTAATTCAAAACAATAGTAACTTATCATTAATCTATCGCTATAGCAATACAGAAATGAAATAATAAAAAAAATACTGTACGATAGCGACATAGATCATAAAGATAGCAATATAAGATTTATGTATAAATTGTCAACCGTAGATTTAAGTGACACACTCAAAGACAATAAAGACATATATTGGTGGCTAACCACCGTAGAGTAAAATTATAGCAATAAGAGAACCGTATGCTTAGTTAGTAAATCAACCACAGATTGTAAGCAAAGACCACAAAAGAACAATGGAATCGCGTAATCATCTATTATTATATCCCATACGTTTAGTTTCATCTTCCTTTTCTTCGTCATTTCTCGCCTACCCCTCTTCTCCCCCCCCCCCCCCCCCCCCC
>JACXIV010000069.1:45105-58190 GCA_014737475.1 Bombus confusus
GGTAGCATGAAGTGCAATGTTTATGTGAGCATCTATATTATGCGTACATTACGCAAACATTAAAAACTCCCGACAAGCTGATATCTTCAACTCAAACATTAAATTCTTTTTACTTTTGATTTGTGATTAATGCGTCAGAAAAATGTAACAAATATGTTTGTAAATGAACTCATTTATCATATCAATAAGTAAATATAATCTCACAAATATATTAGTAAAAACTTAATTTTATAAAGGTCAAAAATAAAAGTTTTACTTTTGATTTAGTACCTGGATACATTGTCTCCGCGATATCTGCCATTGAATCATATTACACTACTCGATTACAGCGGGTCGTCGAGTTTCGTGTATGTTTGTATTTTCTTCCCATTTCTTGTTTATTCTATTATTTATTTGTTTTTGTCATTGTATATTTTATTGACATAAGTAAACATATGGTAAAAAAAAAAACGGTTAAGAAATGTCCGAATCAGAAAGACCATGTGCAACAGTTACAAAAACAAACACTTGATATCCAATCAATTTCAATTCTTTAAATGCTTTCGGACACAAAGTACTCCGATGTCCTTGTTGGACTCAACGAGTATAACATCACATATATTTACTGCATAAACTTCCGCAGTCTATTTAATTTATTATAATCATTGTAACAAAAGTTAGTATTACAATTTCATTTTATTGCATAAGTCAAGTTTTTGTGTGTGCAATAAAATATTGTTATACTACTATCACCAGGAAACAAGTATGAACTAGTTTTCCACTGCATTTATTTTTCTTCTATCCTCTTCGAGATGAAAGAATAAACTCTCCCGTAATATGATTTTAAATATAGCATAATTTATAAATAGAAATATATATTACTATGCAAAAATTGAAAGGTTTCAGATGATTTTGTATTTATAAGATTTGATGTATTATTGATATCATACGCAATACTAATCACTTGGAACGGAATCTAGATAGTCAATATAGGTACTGAAGTAAGCGCGTATAAAGTTAAACAAAAATAAAATTTGTCCTTTTCATCAGTAATTTGTAAATAATCAATAAGGAAGATAATGAATAAATGGAATTTATCATCTGTTTTAAATAGAATAGTACATTCTATGATTAAGAGCGAATAAAAAAGCGGACTTACCTAGCAGCATAGGAAAGAATTTATAAAATTCGATCTTGCCCAGGAATAAGTTTTCTTGAATATCTCAAAATATATTCCCCATAAATTTCTGGCAATATGGATTCTTGAAATAATTTCCTAAAAAATTATAGACAATCAGGTAAATAAAATAAAAGGTTCAAAAAGCAACTAACATTAATAAAAACGGGAATAAGTGAAAGATTTCATGTGTAACGATGCGTAAAAGTGCACTTACAAGAAAAAATCAAAATGATTGAAAATATAGGATGTCTAATTTTATCACCTGGAATATCTTGCCTGTTTTTGATAATATCAAAAATTACTTCAGGAACAATTTGAATAGTTTCGAGGTGGATGTAATTTGATATGATCAGTTTTTTTTTATTTTAGATAAACGCGTAGGAGACATCAAGCTCACCAACGTTTTTTTATACAAGTTATATATTTTTTAATATATTACATATCGATCGAGCTGGACATTCTCTACAAAAAGTATTGACCATTTCTGTTGAAAAACTATTACTTTAGTAGATATTTTAACTTTAATTTGTCAAATTTAATATATGGGATACAAAGAAAAAACAGACATAAGAATACTGCTTTGCGTTTTTTCTTTATTTTTTACACGCTAAATTTTACAAATTGAAGTTAAAATATCATTTGAACTAATAGTTTTTCAACACAAAGAGGTTAATACTTTTTTGTAGAGAATGTCTAGTTGAATCTAATAATATATTAAAAAATATATGATGATATGAAAAAATATATTTAAAGAAATATCGGTGACCTCCATATGTCCTCGGCGTTTTCACCTATGGAAAAACTGACCATGTCAGATTATATCCACCTCAAATTCATTCAGCTTGTCCCTGAAGCATTTTTTGATATTATCAAAAAGAAGTGAGATATTCCAGATGATAATGTTAGGTGGTACCCTATATAATTAAAAAAAGTGAATATCGTCCTCTTTGTGCCAGGAGCAAAAATGTGAAAATTTGATTTTTTGTTAAAAATTTGAACTTTTTGTTTTGTTTGACTTAAAGTGTGTATTGAATGCCCCCTTTTGCTCTTAATTTTATGTCAAGATAATATAGTATATTTATGTTACATAAGAACGACGTTATACTCAGTTTGATTTACGAATGTGGAATGCTTTGCTGTTTGGTTTTACAGAACCACAAATGTAGCACATTACGAATGAATATTAAATATGACTCAGTTCATGCCAGAATTAAGAGAAGATCAAGAAATATACTAACATATGTTCCAAAGTTTATATATATATATATATGTTCCTAAAGGATAAGCTCAAATTATGGGAACCTCTAAAACTTCTCCATGACCACTTTTCGTACATAATAGACATGTAAGAAGATCAAATTCTACAATTACTTCATAAATCAAGTGCTTCCCCTTTGGAATTTTGTAAACTTCTACCAGAACCAACATACCCAAAATTAAAGCTTATAGCTGCGAATCCTTATATTCTAGAATGAAGCTGATAAAAAATAAACAGTGTTCAATGTTGCTAAACCAACATTAAATTAAATTGCTGCAAACTGTAACAACAATTGAATACTTGAAATGAAAACAATTATTAAAGCTATTAGAAATATTTAAGAATTTAGAAATAATAGTTATTCTAACAATTAGAGAATAATATTTTTAGTTTAAAAACATATGTGTTTACTGCAAAATATAAAACAGACAAGCTTGCAACTTTTGAATAAAATTTTCACATAAAATCAAAACAACTGGGGACATAGCACCCAGAGGGCAAATACTATCACCAAAATGTCCACTGCCATATTGACTAAGTATTTGCCCTTTGGGTGAGAGTACATAACATATTATTAGGAGAATAATGCGGATTTAAAACCAACAGATAAAGCGAAATACTAAAAATTCTAGTATATAGCAATAGAAATAATAGGATGAGAATGAGAAAAATTAAATACAATGATAGAATGGAGATATATCTTGGACGTATCATTTACAAAAACAGGCACATTCCGAATATTGAAGTAGTAACAAAGTTATGATTATATTCCAGACAAAAATAACAAAGAGCAATTTGGAAACTGATTATGTTGACAAAATGTGATTGAAATATAGAAATAAAACTTATTAAAGCAACGAGCAATGGCAACTCTGTTATATAGTAGAAAAGTATGGGAATTGCACTATTCAGCAGAAATACAAAATGGATACAAACAGGTTTCCCAAAAAGAATATCATACATATCCAGATACCATGTGTTCTAAATATTATTAATATTAGTACATACTATTATTACTGATACTACAGGATATGTGATTAGGACAGATGCAGAAAGAATAGATTTGGAACACCAGATAATAAAGAAAGGCATAAACTATAGGCTAAAACTAGCAAACATGGAAGAACATAGGAAAACATTGGACTTAAAAAGATACACATGGATGACAAACTCAAATACAGCTATGAAAACTCAATGACATAAACATAATAATAAATTTAAACGGGACAATAATAGAAAAAATAACAAAGAAACTTGTAGAAAAGAATAGAGAGTATAGAATAATCTACAGGATTATCTATGGTAAAGTATATAAATATACTAAAGACTCAGAAAAAATAACTGAAGCTAGTTGCTTAGATATGAAACTATTGTTAATAACTAAAATAATAATAGCATAAGTTAGATTAGCAGAGAGACAAAAGTGGTTGTGAAGTGAGTCTAAGAAACAGGATAAAATATAAGACAAATAAAAGAGGAATATGAAATACTTATATGCAAGAAAATTACACTGGATACCAGCTAATGCATAATAAAAGAATGTCTGCAATATTCTGAATTAAAAATAAAATTCTTAAAATAGACAATCACCATCTTTATGGAGAAAGAAAATTGATTATTGAGAGTAACGAACTTTATTAAAAAACAGAAACCACATGAGGCTCAGAGGATAATAACACAAATTATAACAGCCTGAACACAACTCAAAAACTTAGCTATGACCCTTTTGTAGTAACTAACAAACAAACATTTCTAACTTAATTAATTATAAACAAGCTACAAAGAGTCTTAAGTAAAATATAAATAAACTCAAGAATAAAATTAAATAAATGAAATTTTTCTTATTTAAATGCGATAGTTCCTAGTACAAAACTAATTTTGTTCAGGAGTAAGGTTTTCTGACAATTTCTTCAAAAACTTCCTTAAAAAATTGTAACCTATCAGTTAAATGAAATAAAGATATAAAAAGTAACTAATATTAAAAGAAGCATGATTATTTTACAAGATAATATGAAACTGTGCAAAAGGTTATATATGTAATATATTGTCCCGATGTACATATAGCTGCGAAGCGAATTACCTTATATATTAACGAACTTCTTTATTTGCCCCAGTCTTAAGCAGTTTGAAACTATTTTATCAAAATTATGAATTTCCACATTAGATCGAGTGCACTTCTAGTAAGTACCAAATAGTATATATAGCAAGATTTTACATATCTCTAAATTATTCACACAAAATTAATACGGCACATAACTATCCAAACAATCGAAACTAGACTTTGGAATGCAAAAATTAAGAATAAATAACCGATACAGTACCACAAAAATAGAAAGATAAAGATAGAGATAAGGGACCAACAACAACAGTTATTTTTCAAATTTGTATGAAAAGTCCTTAAGAAAATAAATTCCTCTTTATATTAGAGACAGTATTTGTTTTTATGACTCACTTTTACATGTAGTATAATTTCCTTTTTACCATAGAACAAATTTTTAGGTTGAAGCTATTCATACAAAGCTAATATGTGGTTGAATATTTTTTCATTTTACAAACATTTGTATAAAATATTTAACTTCACTAAACCAATCTTTCTTTAAAGAAACTTCACAAACCAACTTTCTAATAATCAAATTTTGTTCTTCACTTACCAGATATTACCAATTAATGCTTGGTAGACAAAAGAATTATTTCAGTAAATTTCTATACAGTGTGTACCACGTATCCGGTACAACATGAAAGACGATGACTGATTCCGTGACACTGTGACTCTGACGACGACTCAACGATGACTGATTCCGTAACACTGTGACTCTGACGACGACTCAACGATGACCGATTCCGTGACACTGTAACCCTGACAACGAAAGAATAATGCTGTATAAATACAAATGACATTGTTACCTTGCGGCATGATTGAATCATTGTACTACAAATTTAAGACTGATTAAATAAATATTTAATAACGGTTTTAATACTTAAAAATAACGATTATTATACTACGAATTTTTATATGGATAACAATATGTTAAAATATGTAAAATATGTATATGTCGATCCAACCATTGGAGCCATAACAATCAAATTGTGTTTTCGTTTACTGTCTCATCTCGTTGAACCGTCTATATATAGACGGTAATATGTACATACAAAATTTAAAACACACATTCAAAATATGTAGTTGGTTGTATAATATTTTACATTATGAACGTGATCATAATCGTTCATGATGTTCTTTTCATAATTCATAAGGGGGAAGAATTTTTTATTGCAAAAGAGCTAATAAAAAGATTTTTTCTAAAATGAATCGGAAATAATAACTTCACAAAAAAAACGGATGAATATATAATTTTTCTAAAGGAAAAAGATGAATAAGAAATGAAAATCCAGTAGGAAATACAATTTTATTCGTTATTCTTTATTCTATAGACTGTTAACTTTTTTTTTATTTATATAATTTGTACTTTAGAATTTGTTCCTCTGGACATTTACTAAATTTTTTCTAACTTTATTGCTAAATAACATGTGGATGGCTACCCCCACTGGAATGCTATCTTCGAGTTTGTCTATTTTGTTTCTTCAGTGAGGTCAGTAGGATGTTTCCTTTTTAGTCTTCTTGTTATGTGGGTTTTTCTCGTTTCAGCAATCAACTGGTTTATTTGTGTTACCATTGTTTCCTTGTACTTTTTGCGTATCTGCTGACTTCTTCCTTGACCGTTGGTATTTTTAGGTCTTTGCGTATATCCTCGTTTTTGGCATACCATGGAGCGTTGACTATTGTTCTGAGTTTGTTTACTTATTTTCAAATGTAGCGACTCTAGTTTATTTGTGTGACTCATTGTTGTTGTCCCCCATAGCGGTATACCGTACATCCAAATTGTTTTTATTATTGTTTTGTAAATTTTTAATTTATGTTCTATGCTGAGTTTAGAATTTCAACTAAATACTAGTTTAGACGCTATTTTCTTTACACCTATCATATTCGCTTCGCTATTGCGAGATTGTCCTCAATAGGCTTTTAATTCAATATTTAAATTTTAACGTTCGTTCGCCTAAGACATTACAATTACATTCATTTATCTTTTATCAAATGTGGAAACGAATAACAATAAGGGCATGACTCGGGACAAGTGATCCGTTTGCCCGATGTTAAGAACGGTATTGTTTAAAATATATCACTCGTGTATTTTAGGAATGTCGTAACTAAAATAATTCATTCCTCTGTTCGAAAAACATCAAAACTGTTAAAAGACGATTTCAAGGATTAATTACGAAGACAATATTCGATCATTGTTCCTTAGAGTCTACTCTTTTTTCCAACATTTTTCACAGAATGACACTTGCAAAACTGTTGAAGTCTACTAGCCTTAGTCTATGACATACTATAGAAGAGAGCTTAATTTATTGAATCTTTAAATGTTCTCTGTATAGAATGTACGACGAAAGCGAGTACGCGACCGCACCAAGCATTGGAAACTTCACATTTTCTTACATATTGAATTATGTAAATAACGTTCTCGTAATCTCGGAAAAAAATAAAATTGACTCACCTGTTTCCAAAACAACTGGTGAAGTGCTCTTGCACCGCGTTGGTAGAATGTAATGGTGCATCATCCTGCACGAACCACATATCCGTACGCGTATGAATCGCCTATATGCGTATAATTAATAATTTTAAATAAGTTGATTCATTTAGTCGGGATGGCAAGATAAATAGACCAATGATTCTATCGTTGAAGAACCTGGCCCAAACATTTATCGAGAATTGTGTTTGTAAATTTACTTCTCTTAATGCGTGTGGATATTCATATGACCAGAAATGTTCGTTACGCATTAAATAAAAAATAAATTTACGCAGTAAATAATATTCTCGTGGGGAAATTGGAATCACATTGGATTTTGTGACTCATCCATTCGCAAAAATTTATTCTTCTCAGAAAATCTTCTGTTTTTAACTATACGGGTGTAGATTTTCTCCCTGCGATACCGACCATACGATGTTATTGCTGACACCTTGTTCAGCAGCAATAATCCTCGTACTCAAACTGGGATTTTCTTGAATACGGTGCAATATTCTATCTCCCAGATCCGGATCATCGTGCTGATTCATTTCATCCGCCAGATCTCGCAGGTTTTAATGTGCCGGTATTGCGCAATCATTGAGCTAAATGTCTGTGCGCTGGATATTGTCCTATTGGGGTATTTTTCGGCGTGTAAACGTCGCGCTTTTGCGCTATTATATTTTTAACCTATACATTTTATAATAAATGTGATTAATAAAAACGCGCAATGCACGCACGAAATACACCCAAGTAACACTTTAACTTAATATTTTCAGTTTTCTGAGAGTTCTTCTTCAACTGTTTGAATGATTCTGTTCTTCCAAAACTGTTCTAGCCTCTTGCTTCAAAACGGCTAAAACACGACATTGTAGCGAAGGGGAGCTCATTTAGAAGAAAATTTATAATACTCATTGCCAATACTTTCACCTTGTTTTGTATAACTCGGAATTATCCAATAACAGTATTTGAGAAGTTCCTTTTGAAAGCAAGGATATGGTATCAAGAAAGCGAATAAGGAAGCAACGAGATGTGTTTAAAAAAAATTTATTCATTTATTCATATTTTGCATTTACTAGATGGTCATTGGAAAAGTGAACTTTCTGTTTACCAGGTGGGTTTCGGAAATATATCATTCCTTGAAGCCTTAAATAATATCCAGAAAATCAATAAAAATATTGGAATATTGTCTTCAGTTTTTATGATCGTAACGTGTTTTAAGCGTGGAGAGAAAACGATTAGAAGTATGCTGTAAAAAAACTCTACCATAGAAAAGAAGCATAACTATCGCATTTATTATTTATTTTGAAGCAAACATTGTGACTATATTCATGGAATAATATGAAGTACTAATTCGACATTTTGATGAAAACTGAATATTTACCGAAAAATTTATAACCGATTTTTCAGCGGTTCCTACGAAACGTCAAAACAGTGAAAATTATTTTTCAGTTTTTAGCGCATTTCGAAGTCGCTGATATTTTTTAGGGAAAATTTTTTATATTACGATACACTTACAAACCCAAGTAAAATTAAAATGAAGTCATGCTAGCGTTGCCGATCGCCTTATGGCGCGGCGGCTGGATAATAATCTAACTCTACTTATAACCCATTGATGTATGTTTTTTCATTTATATTAAAGACGATTAGCATCGATAGATTGTTTGGATTGGGCTAGGTGAATTTGCAAAAAACCTACTTCCTCTGCGTTTTCGACGAATTTGGAATATGTTGTAAAACTCGACATTTTGGACAACTTTTTCCTAGACATATAATCAGCAGTCGACATTAATTTCCGAGATATTCGCAAAAAACTGCCGATACCACTACAGTGAATTCTGTATATAATTGTGCGTCCGTAGTGGTCAAATTCTATTCTTATCTTTTCTATTCTGATTTGGCCGCCTCGCGGCGCACAGTGGCCCCACTAGAATCGTAATCAGGCCCAATGTACGGCACGTGACAATCAACAGTAATACATACGCTGTCACTGACGCTGAATTATAGGCAAAATTCATTATAGTGATAACGACAGTTTTTCTCCCAATATCTCCGAAACTACGCGAGTTCAACTCTTATAGGTACAGGGAAAAGTTGCTCAAAATATCAATTTCTACGTCATAGACAAAAATTACTGAAATCTTTCTGCAATTTCACCAATATTCGATTCAGAATCACGTCTCCTAAAATTTGATCTCAATTGCTATTTATCCAAGCAACCTTCAAGCAGAGTTTCAAGGTCACCTGCAGATTTTTGAGATGTTAGAGTAATTATCAAGCAACATAAGAAACGCCATACGAGCAATGTGTTTGGGAACTCATTAAAGATGCACTGCATGATCGCCACATGCTTGCTAAATTTTTCTAGTTTATGCGACTGGCACCAGAATCCCATAAAGGTCAGAAGATTGAATGCCCGGTACAAACAGTAAACGCGAGCAATCACTCACCAGAAAGAGGGAGCAGTCCCTTGCGAAAAAATTCACTTTCTACGGAAACCATAATTTTAAAGAGACACTTAAAAAATAATGAATTAAGGGGTTATGCAACAATGTCGGCTTTAAAAAATCGAATGTCTTTTGCACCTTTGTAAAGCTAGATATATGTATGTAAAATACCGTGGTAAAAGGATATTTTGAAATTCTAAAAAATGGAAGAGTTATAACACTGAATGCGAATGCATTCTTTGATTTTACAGTAAGAATAACTCAAAAATTTAAACGCGTTTTTCTTGAAACTTTGTTTTTTGATCTTGCACCCAACAGGTCTCCGACACTCCGCATTCGATTAACTTGAAATTTTTATACATTATTTGTTGGATTTTTATAAATGTTTAAAGTTGATCTTCTTCAGTGAAAAATAAGATTTTATCCTTAACAAGTCACTATTTTCTTTAATTTTTTTATAAAATTTTCGAATTTTCTATGTCACATTGAAGATAATCCATTTTTGTATAAGATCGCACGAAAATTTTTTTCTTCTTACAATCCAGTTACATTTGTGCAAGCAAACAAGGTTCCATTGTATATGAATTCAGATAACGTTGTACCATTACGCTATTTTGATTTTTTATATAATAAAAGAAATACGAATACAAAGTTAAGATGTTGCTTAAGATTTCTATAAAAACCTTGATTCTTTCCCAAGTACCTGTTAGTGAAAAAAATGTTAGATTTATCCTATTTTTTCAGGCTTCTAGGGTTGCATCCCCCTTAAATTGAAATAAAAATTTGTACTCTGGAACGACTAATTGATGTAATTTATTAAGTAATATTAATATTAATATTTATTTTATCTTTGACTTGTAAAGCGTTTAATTTAGAAAAGCATGAATGAAAACTAACAAATCCAATTGAAAAAAAATTTTTCTCTAGGACCACTAATTAATTTGATTAATTTACTTTTGACTTACAGAGAGCATAAAAAAACCTGAAAGCGTCTAAGACATAAAATCTTCATTTCTATGTTTTACCATGAGATAATATTCATAATCTGAATAAGAATATAAAAAGAGAAGTAATGTTTTTATGTAGACATACAACACAAAAGCATTTTTATATAGAGGACAGTAAACAATCTTGTTGATTAGGAGGCAAACAGGATTCAAAGGCGGTACGAGACCAGAACTAATTGATATTATAAGCTAAGTTTATATCCGACACTTAGTAGAACAAAAATTGCATATTTTTCTACAGTGAAAAAATTCACATTTATCTGAGTTTCTACAATATATTTCATATTTTATCTTTTCTATTCGAGGTTGTTTCAGAAAAACATAAAGTTGTTTTTACTCGGTATTTGTGAATAGATTCAAACCATTATTTAGATTATATTATATTTAGATTCTATTTCGTGCCTGTGAAGGCAATTTCGACACTGCATCAGGCTGTCAACGATGCGAAGTTTCTTCTCTGTACTCTTCTTTTAGAATAGCGAGCAGTATAGGAGATAATATAGGAGATAATTTCCATAGTCCGCACTCCTTGGCTAGGTTAGGATCTTAAGATTTCAAAAACTCTTCCAACTACACCAAGGTGGATGGTTCGGTGAAAGATCCAAGAGGCGCCCTCCTTTCCCGCTGGGTTTGTCGGTCCAGTTTCTCAATGGCGATGTGCACGAGAAGATCGTCGAGTCGGCTACGCGTAGACACTGTAGTGCGTTTCTTGTTCTTAACGTGCCGCCCACGTCGTCATATCATGTCGAAATGACGTGTATGGTATTTAAAGGTGATGAATTGTAGTCATGAGAGTCGTGCAATGTAATGTAGTGAGGAAGTCCTCTATACAAGTGTGTTGAGTGTTAGAATATTTGGAGAAGTCTCCTTTAATGAGCGAACAGCTACCTAGCTGAGTTTGTTGTCGGATGCCTCGGAGTCTCTGGCTGAAACGAATGGAAACAAAACTACCTTGTTAAGTGGTTGCTTTAAGGTCGTTTCGGCCGTTCGGTATGAGAGAACTCTGGTTATCTCGTCCGGTCCGAGATGCACCTAATCGAACCGGGCAAGAGGCGTGTAGGTGGTGACAAGTCATCTGCTGTAATAGTTGCCATCGTGACATTCGACACACCGATACGTCCTGCAAGTCGTGCTCAGATAGGGCTCAGCGGGCGAGGCGGTTCCTTTTTGCAGGGCGAACCTTTACTCCGGGAAGTATCATCGGAGGCGATCAGAGGCTTTTTTTCTACAAGTGTTCCTTCAGCCACCGGCAGCACTGCGCTGTAATTCGTAATAACTGAGATAAGAAACAGTACCGATGGAAGGGTACGTTCTCCTTGATTTTCACGGTTGTTTGGGGCGACATTTGCTCCAGATTCGCATTTTTTGCATGAAATCCTGATAGGCCCTGGCGAAGGCGGAGTCCTTGGACCGACACGGTTTCCCCGAGTTCGGGGCTTGATGGATTTTCTCTCGCTGATACGGCTGTATTATATCTCCGGGCGAATTGTTCCTTGCAGTTCCACTCTTCTTTCTTTTAGGAAGAATGTTAGCGCATCTCTGCTTTTTTCTTGAATCGTTTCCGGAGACACTGAAGCTTCTAGTCTACCGAGCAATGGAGAGCTGAAGCCACTGACATTAATTGCTAATGTCTCATAATAGAGCAATAGACTGGAGTCTATAGAATAGTGTGGAAGTTCGACCGGTGGCGGTGGATCTGGGAGGTACGATAGTGATTGTGTGTTGTCCGCGAACTACAAACCGTGCTGTAAATGGCACCAGCGATACAGCGAGACCAAGAGGAGTGTGTAAATCTGAGTGCATTGCACAGTAACGACGAACGAGCAAGCGTCTAGAGTAAGTCGGGTATACGAACTCTTATATTTCTCTTCTCTTTTTTTCGGCAGCATAAATAAATGAATGTCTTTGTCCCCTCCTTCGTCATTATTCGTCCTTTTACACCTTTCAGGTAAAAAGTCAAATCCGCGAAAAAGAATAAAGATAGAGCTCGGGCGCTTCTCGCTCGAGTATTTGGTCATGTGGTGTGCTTGCTATCCGTCACTGCTCGCGCCCGAACGTCACAATAGCAAGTCTTCCTCCAAACAAGTAGCACGTGTTTATAGAAAATATTTCGCATTTGTTTAAGGTATCTCTGTAATTAAATAGATCCCCATGAAGAAGTGTCCCTCCGATTCGAACGTCAGAACTTATACTAAGTTGTTGTGTTATCTAGAGTTACCCTTTCATTCTATTCATGAATATCTTTTTCCACTCGACTCAGTTTTTCATCGACAAGAAATGAAACGTTCCTAACAAGCTTCTGGAAGTTTCATTTATTTAAATGAAACAATTTATCTATTCTTTGCTGTCCAGATTATTTAGTTTCCTAATCCAAAGTTAGTATACATAGTGTTACGACCGTTCGCGGAGAGACGCGGTCGCGGGTAAGTTATAAAGTCGTAAATGTTCGTTACGACTACGATACGATGATCAACGCCACGAATCAGCCCATCTGCTATTTCGATAAAGATAATAGGGGTAGTTGAATAATTGTAACACTGATTTAACAGCTTAAATATACTCCTTATTTCCAACTACTCGAAGAATATAAGGTGAAGAGTGACTAACAAGTTGAGATCTATCCTGTTCGAAGGGATGATAGCAAGTAAGTTATGT
>JACXIV010000069.1:58671-113507 GCA_014737475.1 Bombus confusus
ATTGTTATCGCTTCTCGGCCTTATGGCTAAGATCAAAGTGTAGTATCTGTTCTTATCAGCTTAATATCTGATACACTTCCCAGCGGGAAGTCAGAATATTAAACTGATTTTTGGAATCCGACGGAGGGATAGGAGCTTGCTCCGCCACTGTCACAAGTCAGCCTAGCATTGCAGTGCCGCTGGGATTGGCTTGATAATTCAACTGCAAACATAAAACTGTTTTTAAAATTATTCCGAAAATTACTTTGCGATAGGCAACAAGCAAGAGATATTAGGTCGTCCAGAAAGTTTATTTCGTTTTATAAGGAAATAATGGATGTACGATTTTAGAATTAAAGGAACATTTCGTAAGAAGTTCCAGTACGCGTCCTAGTCAAGGCGTGAATCTGCGATAAAGGACTAAACATGCCCTAAGGGACACAACCTACTTTCAAAACGTCTAATCGGTTCCATAAGGTTGGACGAGATGTTGAATCACACGGAGAATGCATAGAAAATAGCAAGCCGAATTAAAATCCTATATTACAAACGTGTTTCACATTTTTATTAGCTTTTCAAGTCAATATTACCTTCTAGGTATTTAAAATAGTAGCTCTTATGGAATACCGGCATCTTAGCAATAAAAATGAGATCATAAAGTTTAAATTTGTGCGAGTATTCAGTGATATCATAATTGGGTTTATGTCATTTAGAGATATGCACGATCTAAATAATATTCCTTCAGACTTATCAACGTTAATTCTCAGCTTCCAATTTGCAAAATATATTTGAACTTTGATAAACAAATTTTGTAGCCTTTTGTTAAAAATTGTGAATAATTGATAATAATTGTTAATAAGATAAAATTGTTAATAAAAAAATTGTTAATAATTGAGGGTTTCTCATGATTAAAGTACATAACAAAATCGTCCGCGAATGCGATCGCGTTTTTATCCGCATAATTATTAAAGTCAAACTAATTCAATACATCATTAAAGTAAATTAAGGATAGTATAAGTGAACCTCGTATTGTATCGATATTGCACCCTGCTGGAGACGGTTAGGAATATTAAATTCCAAATTGGAATCAATATCTCCGGAAAAGACAGAAACATATTAATAATCATATGAATCAGATATTTGGGAAAATTTTTGCCAATTAGCTTAAGCTAAAAAGGATGATGTACATCTATTCGCGACCTTCTCAAACATTTTGCTAATACTAGGCCAATGCTGAGGTAAGAGTGAAGTAACCCTAAAATTGGCACGGTTGGTACAATCTTTTTCTTTCTTTAGGAAAGGAATTCTTTGCCTTTCTTCAGACATGTGAAAAATATGCTAAATCTAAACAATTGTGTAATATATCTATTATCTTAATAATCTTATTATATCTTAATAATCTAATATATCTTAGTATACCTAAACAAAAAAGTGTAATCTCTGATGTAAAGTAGGGAAATATGCTTAAGACCGATGTTACAGGTAATATTATCGTAACTATTGGAACGTTTAGCCTTTATATTTTTAAATATGGACTTTAATTTTTCGTAAAAAACAGAATAAAGTTGGAACGATAAATTCTTGAGGATTATCCGCAGGATTGATTTCAGAGAAAGTACATAACAATACCGGGTTGGTACATTCAGTAAGTACTGTTTTTTAAATTGAGTTGTTTTTCCTGTAATAAGCGAAGAGAATATTGAATTACTCAGATTAATATTCATTTCATACATTAATTTTATTTGAGCACCAATTACATTTAATTTATTTACTTCATTGGAGACTACAAAATTATTACTAGAATCACTGGAATGTTTAGTGGAATCGACATTAGCTTCAGAAAATAAATCGCATTTATTGCCTTCTACTAGTACGGTCGATATGGAAGAAAAAACCAAGCGGATTTCAGGAAACATTTTCCCGGATCACGTACGCTAATATTACGAATACGATTGTACCAATAATTAGTAGTGAAATCGATAGATTCTTGTTCGATTTTTTAAAAAAATACTTTGAAGCAATTTTACAAATCGAAAGTAAATTATTGTAACAAAGACTACTAGCTCTAATTTTAACTAGGCAACAGAACTTTTGAAGTTAGAAAAAACATCACAAACTGTTTTAAATTAAATATTCTAAAGAAGATATTTCTATCGCCAGAATATCTGTTATCATATTTGGGAACAGAGAGATCAATAACATTACAATTTAGTACATGCTATACGTTCAAATGAGAGTTAATTCCGGAGTTGTTAGGAATACGATTATTAGAAATATTACTCGGACAATTTTTAAAAAGATTTTCATAAAATACTTCCCAATGATACTTATTGAAGTTGTAACGGGCATTATTGTTATTCTGTGCACAAATAAATGTGAAGGTATCATATTTACTTTTTCCTCTTAGCTGTACACGTACATTCTGACACTATTAAACTCTCACGAAATCTGACAACTCATTAAACTTTTAAATTTTTACGATATTTAAATCACTCAAAGAGATATAATATTTGCATATATAACGTACGTGTCACCAAGAGATAAAAATAGTTAATGTGCGAGAAACGAATATCAATATCGATTAATTGTAGTCGAGAAACGTAAAATGATATTTTACTGTTCATTCATTGGACGGCGTCACCAAAAATGAAATTATTGGACTGTATTTTTATTAACGATACATTAATTAGTCAAAAGTACAAGGAGCTCCTCGCAAGCAATTTGCATGAAATATTGGATCATGTTTCATATCCACAACGAACACCGGATGAATCGTTTATTTACCTGTTATGTAAGTATATTGATGTGGAATGTCAAAATTTTAAACACCTAATAAAGTAAGACTATTTATCTTCTTAATGTTTCACTGAACATTATAAAATCGATACTTAACAATTATACTATGTGTAATTTATATAGTAGGTTGTTATTTGAAATTTTCCAAAATTTATATGAATATAACTTAATAAACGGCATTAATGCGTTTTCTGTACAAAATACGATAGCTCATTGGTATACTGTAGTTATCTATGTATTTGTTAATGGGTGTAGTATTTCTAAGCTAATAACCAGGTGTGTAATAAATGAGCCATTAAATTGTAAATACAGTTATTGGTCATTTTTAATTAATGTACTAATTATCCCCAATTATAGTATAGCGTATATTGTGGTTCTTACAAACTACTATCCATCAATATTATCACACAAAGATTAATTGAATTGAAACGTTTTGCTGACTTGCCTTGTAAATAATAGGAATACATTATTGTAATTAGTATAATAATGGGAGCTTTCAAAGAATTTATTAATTCGAGGAAGTTAGGATTACCTTTGAAATTTATTATAATCTGATTAGAAAAATATTCGTTATAAATATTGTTTCTGTTGAAAGATATAACTTGTATATTCAACGGAGAACTTGGTAGAATGCTATAAATTTCGTCAGTAACAAAAAAAGAATCTTAAAAAAAGGAAGAAAAGATAAGGAACTTGACCAGTTTCTGTAACATAATTTTACAATTATTAGAAAATTCGATTTTTAAATTAGATTAATAATTTAACTTGTATACTTTCATAGGTACAAATTTATTGTGGAACATCGACATTTATTATACGCAGTTATACGAATTATTAGACAGATAACATCGATAATTTATGTATGTAATTTTTTATGTATGTAATAACGTAAATCTCGGGGTAATTCAGGTGATCGATTCTGAAAGTCTGAAAATCGAGTTTATTGTAACAATACTTGAATAAAATACAGAGGTAAATAACAATTAATAACAATTAATAACAATAAAAAAACAAAGTTCTGTACAAGGTCAACGTCCTGAGCTACCGATCATTCTCCGTCAATCTTCAATGTTTTAAATAATTATTTCTTCTCTTGTGGTGTCGTCTTATTCTAATGTTCTTCTCTGTCCGTCCGTTTGAAAAATTACCGTTTGGCAAAATAGCTGTCCGTAAAAGCGAAGAAAACAAAAGAAGTCCCTCTGTCCTTCCACACTTGAACTCTAGGGAGTTTACATGTATATGGAAGGTTAAATTTTTGTTTATTCATCGAACAGTGTTGCGATAATGTATATTAATATTAACATCGTTGTATCAAATTGGGAAAGTATGAGAGGCATTAAGAATCAAAATAAGAGAAGAAATATATGCATGCTTCTTAAGAAATTAATGAAGAAATTAATAATTTTTATAAGACGTAGCTGACAATGTTGATTCGTTATTTAGGATACAATGAATACAAAAAACATAATAATAACGATGTGATATAGCGAGACATATTATATTTGGAACTTTCATGCTTTATTTAAAGAAGAAGAATGGAATGAAGAATGCTTGGAAACATTTATGCTATTAGAAAAATGAGTTGATGTTTTACAGAATATTAGATATTTTTTTATAGAATATTAGATTTTTCAAGTTCAATAACAATCACTTTTACCCGCGGTAATAATTTTTAATGCTAACAATTAGGAGGAAGTAAGATAATATTTATAACACCTTAGAAATTTTGATTTTCACAGTAATTGGATTCCATTACTAAAATGGAAAGTACATCTTGTGATTTGCACGTTGAACCCGTCTTAGAGTTGACTAAAATATCGTATAATAAAAAACAGGCGTTCATGCGCAAAAAAATAATTATGACCTTTTTGCCTGCAGTAGTAATAAAAATAATTTAAATGTTTGACTTCAATGGGACACACTGTATATATATTATAAACTCATCACATGACAGTTATATAGAGGTACTATGAATCACGATTTATGAATTATGAATTATTGCAAAAAAAAAAAAAAAAAAAAAAAAATTGGCAACAGAAGAAAAGTATGTAAAAAATGGAGGTAATATTTAACATATACAGTTAGCTGTTATTTACGTAAGATATGCAAAACATATGCAATCTCGTGGCTCGAGGCTGATGACTACGTGTTTACGGCGTTTCTTGTCAAGTTACCAACAATGCAGTGATTATAATAAGAGCGCGGTGATATTTTTTCCTTTCCTGACCAAAGAATCCAATTTTTTTTAACGAAATACGACATGTATATGAAGTCTATTTCATGAAATAATAAAAAATTTACTCTTCAAGTTTTTTCTAACGATACTAATGTTCTGTCACTCGTCTAGAGGAATTAAACGCCTTCCTAGTATTATATTCATTTAATTTATTCTAATATTATAGTAATGAAATATTTATATATAAATCACATGAAACGATGACAGTAATAATAGTTCTGGATTTTGATCCTCCTTCGTGTGCGTTAGAAAAATGCGTTAGATAAAGACGAAAATGTGCTTAGCAAGTAACCAACTTATAACAAACGAATATTTTCAACATTTCAAGTTTTTATTGTATTATAGGAACCTTAATTTTACGTCTCCACCACATTTTAAAAAGCAACCTTCAATTTTATCGATAAATAATGAAGAAACATGTCGTTATATTTCTAGTATTCGCGACAAAACCTTATCGAGTAATTCAATAATTTTACGCAAGAAAACTATCTTTTGCACTTTTCATTCTATATTCATTAGTAAACTAAATAACCAAATCATAATGACCA
Source organism: Bombus confusus (assembly GCA_014737475.1). NCBI lineage: Eukaryota > Metazoa > Arthropoda > Insecta > Hymenoptera > Apidae > Bombus > Bombus confusus. Next base: position 64,231 of record JACXIV010000069.1, read on the forward strand.
GCGTTGTTTTAAAAGCATGAGATTAACGAGCAAAAATGGAAATACTTATAAATCAAATAATGAATACGTGAATGTTCGACCATATTTATTTTTAATAATAATTAAAAGCAGATATTCTACAGGAATATAAAGTACTATACTTCGTAAATTCATGTATGTTTCAGGTCAATCAGCGAAGTACACTACCTTTGCGATGGCGCGACATGTGAACGGCGATTTGAAGAAATTGTGATTCTTACGTTTAAATAATTACCAAAAAATGAAACAAAGAATTGCTCGTACAGTCTTTTTCAATGATATCATGTAATATCAGCCTTATTTTAGCCATATTTAATGACAAAATTTTACGACTTGCTTTTGATTGATAAAAGGAATTCATCGCGTTCACTGCGCAGCCAAAGGGTTAATTCATTTAATTTCTGTTCAAATGGCTGATCGATGGCATTCGCATAGTTAAAACATTAAGTGTTCCATCCAGAACACAAAGAAAAATACGTGAGATTTCCGTCGATAATAAAACTTGCAGTAAGGCTGTAAAGAGTGGCGATTTCTGAGCTGTAATCTTAAAAGATATTTGAGGAGTAATAAACAGTATGCTCTGTAAGGAATTTAGTTTCTTTGGCATTTGATATCTAAGATGTGTCACAACTCGGTATTTCTCAGTGATAATTCGGAAACACACTTATCAGTAAGATTTGCAGTAATTTCTGACCTACAGGAATGTCGTGACGTTTTCAGAAAGACTTCACATCCTTATCAAGAGAAGGCGTGCCAAGGGCGTGCGGAACGTGCATAACAAATATCAAACAAAACATATCCGATTAAATGCTACTTATACGTGTTCAATTATGTACATACGATCATATTTACTGACAAAAGTTAAGAAACATTATGATCACTTGTAAGTAACTGTATATCTTTTATCTCCTGAAATACATTGAATGAAATTAAAAATAATATAAAGAGTTAACAGTTCATACATGAGAATACAATATGTTTTTTTCGATTATATTCGCGTGAGATTTACAATTCATATTGAATGGGATGAACGAAATAGCACAGCTTGACAAAGGTTAAGCAACGTACTTTGTTTAAATTATATACCTACTTTTTAAAAAATATAAATAAAAAATAATCTAATAAGATGTTGGGTATCCCCTGAATTTGATGACTGCATGCCGTCTGCGTAGCATTAATTCAATTAATCGAACGCAAAACGCAGTCGATATTTCGCGCCAAATATTTTGCATTAACTTTTATTTTTTAAAGATTGGCTTTCGTCTATCGATTAATCGTAATCCCGCAAATGTACAATTTAAATTAGTTAGTCTAAAATTAATTTTAAATCAGGAGATTGACTTGGCCACTTAGTTATAGTAACATTTTGTTCTAGAAGATTTAATTAATTTAGAAGAATATTTTGGGTTATCGTCGTGTTAAAGTGAATTCTCCCACTATCGTCACCAGCAAGTTTTCTGCCGTAATGTTAAGCGAGCCTTTAATGTTTGCCTCCCTTTTTTCTCTCTCACTCGTGTGGATCTTTTCTACGTTCGACACGTTCTTAGATCTCTTTCGACGAAAAGACTAGACTCGTTTCCACCTCTGTATAATTGCAACATTTGGGTCCCGATTTTTGTACAATTATCGAATGTTTCCTGTATTCTGCTTCACTGTTATCGTTTATTAGAGTTAAAATTTCTTTAACTCATATCCTTTCCATATACTGAGGTGTGAAAATGCATTTCGCAAACATTAATCGATTGAAACAAATTTATTCAGTTTATTGCACAAAAATTAGATCATTTGATCAGGGATGGGAAAGAAATCACCACGCTCGTCGTAGCGCTCGTGACTTGCATTGTTGTGACGATACTCATCTTTTCGGATAGCTGGCAGACTGCATTTGTCATGTTGGAAGTCTTCCAGAATGTGGTTTTGTTCTTGGAATCTCGACCCGCGCGGTGCCCGCGCTGCCGCGAACCCTTCTCTTCTTCCGCCTTTTCTTGTTCTTTCTGTGTTTCCTGCGCTTAAATAATACACAAGGAGAAAAGTAGTAACTAAATTTTAACGAGGAGTAAAAAAGAAATTGAATTTATATACCTGTTTGACCGGGCTGGAAACAATGGACATCGGCTCTGTTGCACTCGTGTTCAGATAACTACGGAACAAGATAACAATAAATTACTAATATAATAACGTCCGAAAAACGAGACGCAATAAGGAACAGGAATTAATAAGTATTGCTCGAGTCTATAAACTTTGATTATAAAACTCAGATGAGGAGTATTGATTCATGATCAAAATTGGAATAACGTTGTAACACACACAAATCTAAATAAACGGTATAAAATAAGTAGATAAATACGAACGAACGATCTTTAGATGGAATAATTAAGCAACAATCGTGTGAAAACAAATCAGGCTCACAAAAATCTGCACGCCATGACCAATTATTCGCAACACGTTACTTCGAATAAATAAGAAAGAATAACAAAGCAACGAGTATGCGAAAACTAATCAGGTCTTCAAAAAATTGCGCTCTATGACCAATTAATCACATCATGTTACTTTAATTAATTCAAATACAGGTGTCGTGCCGTTCAAGATAGTGCGTCAAGGCTGGTTCACAGACGAACACGCGCCAAAACCGAAACGGACTACATTTCGAGCAAACATGTCACTTCACGTATCAAAATGAATGAAAAACAAAGTATAGAACATTCAAGACGAGCAATATTAAAAGCACGATCGAATTTATAAATAATATCGTTCTATCGTACGAATTACACGCACTAATTACCGTAATAAAGAAAATATAGTTATAAGATGCTTTGTTATATCACAGAGCNACGGAGTAATACCTTTTTTTTTTTTTTTTTCGTGGGGAAATCCTCACGGACGCCCCGCCGCCCTGGGTGGCGACGGGGGAGTGTCGGACTCAAACCGACTAAAACCCCACGGTGGCCATCCTGACGTATGGTAGGAGTGCCCCGGGGCCAACTGGAAGGCCAATAGCTGCCAGAGCACATCCTCGTCTTCTTCAATGTTCCTGAAGTCGTCATTGCTTCATGAGGCCGTTAAGAGGGACCACGCCTCCCAACGCGACGCTGCCTGGACCGTCGTGCAAGTCCGAGGGAGGGCCCAGACCGCCCTCGGCGTGACAGTCTTCTTGATGGATCCCGTGTTTTCTGTCGCACTCTCTCGGCCCGCTCCTTCGTGAGCATGACCCGCTCACAAAAGGTGCGGACGGCGAGATACTCCTGGTGCCCCCTGATCATGGCGTTGACAATGGCCGAGGGGGTCAGACTCTCTCCTATGATGAGCTGCAGTACCCGGCACTGATCCGCCCATACTGGGCAGCATTCCAACGTGTGCTGCGCCGTGTCCTGCTCTTCCTTGCAATGGTGGCAGATATCGGTCATCTCCCGTTGAATCCTTAGCAGGTACTGACCAAACACTCCGTGTCCGGTCAACAGTTGCGTCATCCTAAATGTGAACGGCAGTCCGCCACGATCCCTCCAGGCCTCCCAGTTCGATAGGACCGCTCCCACGGCCCGACTAGGCCGCACCGTCTCCTCGGTGGCAAGCTGGACTCGCCACCGTTCCCAAGTCTCCAATCTTGTTTCTTCCCGGACGTCGAGGCCAGACTGGTCGTCGGAGGGCATATCCCCGGTCGCGCGCAGGCCCCGCAGGTAACGATACACCCGTTGGAGCGCCAGGGCCTGCAACTCGAACGGAGGAGACGCCGCCAGTGCGGTCGCAGACGCGTAGGATATGGTCCGATATCCTCTGACGATACGGATGGAGGTAGTCCTCTGCAGTCTTCTTAGCAGCCTCCGGCTGCGACGATTCTTCATCAGGTCTTCTGCCCAAACCGGGGCCCCGTACAGGACCCTGGATCGAACCACTCCCTCATATAGTCGGCGGACAGCAGCTCCAGCTCCGCCAATGTTCGGTAATAGGCCGCACAGGGCGTTCGCTGTAGCCGATACTTTGGGGACCAGCAGTTCGAAGTGCGGCCCGAACGTCCATTGGCTGTCGATGGTGAGCCCCAAGTACTTCGTACGGCAGCCCACCGGGACTTCTTTCCTCTTCACGCTCACCCACAAACCTGGGGGAGCGGTTCCTCTGCGGTGTTGGTCCAAGAACCACATAACCTCGGACTTGGCAGGTGACACGCTCAGTCCCAGCTTCTCAATGGCGCTAACCGCACACGCCACTGCGACTTCGCCAAGTTGAATGGTCTCGTGCCAATAACTTCCACCAGCGATGACCAGGGTGTCGTCAGCGTAGCATACCATCCCAGTGCCAGGTGGCATGGGACAGCGGAGAACCGCGTCGTAGGCAGTGATCCAAAGGATAGGGCCCAAAACTGAACCCTGTGGGACACCGCACTCGACAGGCCCTCTTTCTTCGCCATATCTGCCGGTGTACTCGATCCATCTGTCGTCCAGATAGGCTCCGATGACCCGGACGAGATAGGGAGGCACTTGAAAATATTCCAGGGCCTCCATTATCGCCTTCCATGGTATGGCGTTGAAAGCACGGAGTAATACCTGTTGTACGATCCGGAGTCAGCGGAACAATGGCCCACTTGACGACGCGCTCTGCTTCGTGCACATTCCCGTCACAGTGCTCCACCGTAGTAGGCAAGAGAGAGGACATGAGAAACTGCAACGCTCATGAAAAAACCGCATATCAAACTCTAATCAGATAGGAAATTGCAACGCTTCTAAGAAGACCGTGTCACGTAAAAACTTGTCGCGTTTTATGGACGGAGTGAAAAAAACGGAGATCTAGTTTTCTTGTTACTACTTTATTCAAATTTTAGGACGATACAAAAATGTTTTAAATTTGTTGGTGAAAATCAAGACAAGACTGATTTTTGGTTGTCTTTTGGGTGTGTCTAAAGTACGGGGAAAGCGGATTCGTTGATGACACTTTTCCTTGGGAAAAGCGAGGGTAACTATTCGAGGTGTTAATTGGTTAAAAAGTTAGTGGAGGGAACCTCCTACCAAACGTTGATCGTGAGTGGCATTGCTCACGAGAAGAAACCCGCTTTCTCCGTGCTTAATAGAAACAAACAATAACGCTAATTATGGCTCCTTAGGATTATTATTCGTTATTTTTTCTTTAGGTGGAGCGATAAATTTATAAGTCATCGCCCCATCGGATGTGAAGCATGCCGGTCGTGACATACCCTCCTGGTTAGATTAATCTTAGTCCTCCAAGATTGTCGAAGAGTTTGTCAAATACAAAGTATTGTGAAAAAGTTTCTGTGAACTAACTAAGGGTATTATTGACGAAAATGTTCGTAATATGGGCTTTTGTTTTAAATTAAATCTTGATAAAATGAAATTGAGTCCTATCCTGTTAAGGATGCAATCAATAGAAGATAATTAGATAGTGTAATTGACATAGCACTTGCAACCTTAACAGTGCACTCCAATTGTTCACGCATGTCGATGATGCTAACAAACTTGAATTAAAAGCACGAGCATACATTTTTAATAACACGCTAATGTGGCGAAGAGGGAATTCGCAGAGTTACATACTGAAGTACATTTCTGGAACGTAAATAGACATTTCACAATTATTTCTATTAGTAGAAAAATCTATTAAGGCTCCTCTCTTATTTTATATTTGGTGTTTCTACGCATAATAATATAATATTTTTTTTCTTTGAAATTTTATGACATTATCAAAATATGACAACTATTAAACAGACATTATAAATAATTGTAAACAATTGTTATAGGCTACTCTATATTGTTATCGTTTAAAATGGATTTTACATAATGCAGTAATAGATTAGATACGACGGACAACGTTAATCAAATCTTACGAAGAGCATAAGTAAATACTTATAATATACTCACGTCCTTTGAAGAGTATAAGCATGGTACTTAAAAGGTACTTATAAGTACGAAAAAAAAATGGATTATTTTCCAACAACAATATGCAATGTAATTTTACTTACAATAATGTTGCACAATGTTTTATTTTTTTCTCTCTTTTTTTTTAAATTGAAATTGATCCGTTAATTACTAAATATAAATATGCCATACTTTTCGTTAGTAATACCTTTCGACAACTTTTCTACATATTCTAAATTTTGTTCAAATTTAATATGAATACTCATGTTTCTATCATGAACAATAAAACTACAAAGTGCAAATAATTGTAATAAATAATGTCGATTATATGATGATCTTATACAACTGACTGTCATGGCTTTTCCTGTCTAAAGATATTACTATATTTCCACATGGTCAGAATTGTACTTATACGAATAAATTATTTATGAATTAAATATGATACTCGTTGGGATTTATAACATTTAAAGTAAATTAAGAAACTTGTAATTGCAAAAAAAGAGAATATTAACGTATTCATATTTTATGACGTTACAATTCCATGAAAAGTATAGATATTTACGATACGATGTAAAATAAACTACGTCTTAATCAATTATGTTAGCATTTCGTTTACCGAAAGTAAAAAGTAAATCGTAAGGATAATATACGAAGACAAAAGGAATCTTGGTGCATAATTTGTTGTAAAAATAGAGTCAAAGTACTTGTGCGACATGTTCTTCTGTTTCATATGTGAAGCGAAGAATACACAAATGTGGGATGATATGCATACTTACGTCATACAACCGTCTTTTACGGTAGATGAATGCTTCCTTAAAAAGTCACTTCTAATTTTGTAGTAACTCTTTAGTAATTTGACAGAATGTTTGGTCGTTCAGTTTCATCTCTAATCTAGCTGGTATGTTTTCTTTTCCTTTCTCTTCCTTCTCCACTTTGATTAATTTGCTGCAATGTTTTCCGACTTCTTGGAGGTAAGTACAAATCTTCCATTTCTTCTGATTTTTGTTTCTTCTTCCTTTTTCTGAAGATTTTAACGATAATTTCGGCCCAATCTTTACTCTCATCATCATTATCATTGGGTTGATCAACTGGTTCGGATTCTTCCTCAAACGCAGAAAAATTAGCAACTTTGAATGCTGATAACAGTTCATCTCCAATTGTTGAAGGTCCTTCGACTCTCGTTTCCGCTCTTGTTGATAATAAAAGGCAAAAATCTTGCGATCCTTCTGCATTAAAATGATCCAGCGCTTGTTTTCGTAGTTCTCCTCTTATACTTCCATCTAATTTTTGGAATGAAAAATGTTTCTTTTGTAGATATTTCCCAAAAATATCTAACATCCAGACCATTTGACTAAATATTAAGAACCTATAACCTGTTTCTCGTAATCTCACCAATAATTTATCAAGGAGGGCTAATTTTCCAGAACCTCGAATTAGTTGCTGCAAATAATCTTCATTATTGTCCTTTCTTTCACTTTCAGTCGGATTTGTAAGAAAAGCATGGTTACAGCACTTTTTAAATTCAATAAGAATATTTAAGAACGTCATTGTAGGTAGAACCTTCAACGCCTTTCCGTAATGCGTTATAATTCTTGGTTAATATCCACTTATAGTATTGTTTTTGCAAAGATGTCATTTCAACTCGTGATAACTGTTTAATTTTAGCGGGCAGAGATTTTTCTACATCTTTCTTAACACATCGCAAAGAAATAAATGGTTCTAATTGGTTATGTAATTTGGAATATCCCTTTTCAGCTGTAGTATCATGCTCTTTTTCAAATTCTTTCCATGTAGCCTCAGCATAAGCTAAACATTCCCATTCACAATAATAATCCGGATGATCCGAATCAGATTTGTTATATTTAGTAATAATTCTTTCAACATTGTTGTAACCCTTTAGGAGATCTTGTTGGAGTTCCATTCCCATTTTATTATCTTCCGTATTGCGATTTGAAATAGAATTAATTTTGCGTTTTCTTGATATGCTTGATTGTAACTTTTTACGTCTACCTTTAATAGATTCCTCTTCCTCTGGTGCCAATGAATCATCATCATTTAAATCATCTTCTAAACCATCTCGTGGTGGTGCAGAAGCATGAATCTTTAAGTGATTCATAAGATCGCTTTTTCTTGTATAACGTGCTCCATATAAATTACAACCGCGAGGTCGATCCGTTTGGTGTGTCGCCATATGATTCATTAAGTTTGCTTTCTTTCTGAACCTCCTGCTACAGAAATCACGTGGACAAGGTCTATTATTTGTATATAAATCTTGATCAATTGACAATGGCATCTCCATATAATCGTATTCCAGCAAATTTTCGTGAGATACTTTTACTTCCAATATCTCAACTCTATCTTCTGGACCAGATCTATCCCAATTATCTGCAATTACTTCTTCTGTAATCTGTATATTCAAATATTCATGACCTTGATCTTGTGGAACTATGTAAATAGATTCCATGTGGTTGGATTGTGGTGGCATTAGTATTTCTCACCCTGTCGTAGAAGTAACATTGGGAACTGGCTCTACTGTTTCTTCTACTGTAATTTGTCTCCTGTTATCATCGTTATCAAAAGAAGAATTTTCAGATGATTCTGAAATTCGTTTCTTCCGTGCCCTTGCCTTTTCCTTGGCCGTTTGTGCCGCGCGTCTATTCAACGATTTACTAGGTGCTGTTTGTAGAGTGTCTAGTCCGTCAGTTTCGTCAGCTGTTATGTTATCAGCAGCGGTTTCTATATGAGTACTCATCTGTGACTGGTCGGTCTCGGTGACATATTACAGTTCCATGGTTTTTGCAAGATTAAGTATTTCTTTAGCGTGGTTTCTATCGCTAGTTTCCGCAAATTCTCTTAGATTTTTAAGGTTTCGGTCAGTACTATTTCTAAGCCTTCTAAACTCGTAAGTTAAGCTTTGAAATTGTTCGATCAAAGTAGCGATTAATTCATCTCGCTCGGCGGTGACCGTGGTACTTCACTGTAGAATCCGTAGAGTTCTCGTTGAAGTTTCCTCTTGATGCGTTGAATGGATCCTTTTATTGTCACTCTACTTGGTTCGTGATAGTTACTTCGTTGTTGCGGATGATCGTAGTCCCAAATAATTCTATCTTCCGTAGATGACGAATGTCTTTTGGTTTCCGAACAAACACTTTTCACTATCCTGACAGGATCGCCAAAAAGTCACGTACAAACTTGTCGCGTTTTATGGACGGAGTGAAAAAAACGGAGATCTAGTTTTCTTGTTACTACTTTATTCAAATTTTAGGACGATACAAAAATGTTTTAAATTTGTTTGTAAAAATCAAGACAAGACTGATTTTTGGTTGTCGTGTCGGTACAGAGGAAACCTCGGTGTGGGTGTGTCTAAAGTACGGGGAAAACGGATTCGTTGATGACACTTTTCCTTGGGAACTGTTCGAGGTGTTAATTGGTTAAAATGTTAGTGGAGGGAACCTCCTACCAAACGTTGATCGTGAGTGGCATTGCTCACGAGAAGAAACCCGCTTTCTCCGTGCTTAATAGAAACAAACAATAACGTTAATTATGGGTCCTTAGGAGTATTATTCGTTATTTTTTCTTTAAGTGGAGCGATAAATTTATAAGTCATCGGCCCATCGGATTTGAAGTGTGCCAGTCGTGACAACCGCATACCAAAGTCAAATCATCAGAGATGTGAAACTGCAACGCTCTCGGTATAATAATGTATTAAGATTCCACCGTTCGCAGAAAGATAAACAGTAGAACTAAGGTTTATGGTAATTGTAATAAAGTAACAACACGTCATAATATGCAGCAAAACAAAATCATGGGACGCTAAATCACGTGACACTTGTCTCATGCTCTGGTAAATATAAATGGAGGGATAGAATAGAGGAATCCGCTAGTTAAAAATTCACACGCATTTGGTTTGTTCGGTTAGTTCAGTCAGTAGTAATTCAGTAGTTAATTGAGAATAGAAGTCTTGATTTTGTGAGCCGAATACATCTAACTACAAAATATTCTCTTTGTGCGATCGACGGATTATAATAAGAAGAGTCGGTTATGGTGGAATTCGAGTTAAATCGAACTGGATAACAAATATAATAAATTTGTTAGGGTTAAACAAAAATAATAATTGTAATAAGTTTGTTGAATTAAATAAAAATGAAAAATAAATAGGGTAAACTAATGAAATACTAAAATCTTTTATTCCTTTTAAGAAAAGTTTAATCCTTCCTAACTCCTGCCTATAGCAGGTAAGCCGAAAGTGGGAATATCTGCCAGTAGTATCGTCAAGCTAGTCAACGCTACTTATTCATACATTTTAATGAGGACCGAAGTATAAATATTTTAGTTTCAGGAATATTATAGAAATAGAGTTATTGGAATTAAATTTAAATTTTGAATTGAATTCCAATTGAATACCATTGAATTGATATACAATTAAATGGTAACGATTTTAAAGATCAGATCGTGGCAGCATAATGCCTAAAGTAAATGCAAATTCCAAACAAAACACAATTAACAAATAGGTAAGAGAAATAGCAGATAATAATTTCATTTTTGAAGAAGATATAATGTTAATTACATGTATGCAATAGGCAGATTAAGTGCGATAAAATTGCAGTTAATTCAACATGTAAGTACTGCTGGCATATCAGTTCAGAACAAAGTACAAGTATGTCAAGCGATGGTAGCTGTGAAAATTCCTTGGCGATGTTCTAGATGTTATAACGCAGAAAAATTTGCTCAAGAAACATACAACTCAAAATATACCGAATGAATCTACTTTCAGCAAAAATTATCTATAAAATCTTCAAGAATCTCGTATTATATAGAAAAAATATTGCAGAACATACATTTGGAGTTCTGTAGATGAAACTACAGAGAACACCAGCCGCTATACGCTAATTTAGTTCTCTTGTAAGCAGCTGGGGAAAACAAATCATACTACATACAATCCCTCGATTTGTAAAGTCGACAATTCGACTGCTATGGCCAATTGGGAGGTATTTATTTAATCTTATTTTATTATTAGTATTATTCTTGAAAGGTATTATTTTCGAAATAGGTAATAAAGTTGATCATGATAGGTAATAAAGCAGCACTGATTAGAGTTGCAAAACACATTCTCGAGAAGGAAAACTCAAATCAAGATCTATACATATGAAAAGGCTAGAAGAGAGGAAGGTGCTCTTAACGGCATAAATAAAAATAATTAATGAAATTATTAAAAACATGAAAAGCATACACGATAGCTTTGGAGAAAAATTTTAAACGAAATTTAATCATAGCATAGAAGAAAATTCTAACTTGCTATTAAAATTGCAGAAATTTTAAATTTAAATTAGAAAATGTACCGTTTGTTATTAGTCTCGGTAATAAATTTTCTTTTGTTGTATCTTCTTTGTCTTCCAGTGGCATCCTTTATTTTGAGATTTTCATATGTAAGTGATATATAATTCCTGTAAATATATATCTATATTATAATCCATTCGTATTTCAATATTCTTCAAATTATGACCCATTCAAATGTCAACCACGCGTTTTATGGAAAAGGATGATTCATCGGAAGAATCTATGGATATATCTTATCGGAGGAAAATGTCGCTACGTATTGCGGTGACAAAAAAAAACAATTGAATAAAAACAAGGCGATGGGAAAAACAAACAAAGAAACGAACGGCGAAATAAACACTGATCAAATGTAACCGACTAAGGTCGATCTCAAGGGTTAGCTAACGGTCGACCGAGACGCCTTCGGAAAAGGCATTCGAATAAGCGATCAGTATATTTCCGGACATGCGAGCGAATACACAGTTATAATCGAGCAATGTAGTGACTACAATTTTAAATAAACTTTGTTAACTTCGTATTGTCAATTTTATTTTTGCATCCATAACCACCTCAAATTGGTGACCCCGACGTGATCAATAGGGAAGAGGTGATATAGGTGCAAATTTAAAAAAAAAAAAACGTTTTAGTTCCAAGAAACGAAGAGAATGTCTTACGATAACGGCGAAGTACGTGCAACATATACCATGGAGGAAGCACTAGACGAAACCAGACGAGCAGGAGCACAACACACCGTCTTGAGCATTTCCCATCGGCTGCGACCGGATCGCATCCATGAGGCCCGGCCGGTGGTGAACGTTACAAATATTCCTAGCATACAATGAACGGTAAACCAACAACACGGTACGGAGAAAAACCAAACCGACTTGATGAAACGCACACTGAAGAAACTCGCCACCATAAGCATCGATCTCCGGCAACGATCCCGGCCAACCTCCAGATCCCGAAGACCCAGGCTACGGTCAAGTTCTGGGAACAGGGAGCAACACCCAGACTGGTGCTATTATCACCAGGCTCGAGCGAAGAAATGCCCACCTGCATGCACTTGGAACCATGGGAAATCCCAGCAGTCGCCCGAAAACGCGGCAAGCGGCAGCAACGGCTCTGCCTCTCGCCGTATTTTTGTCACAGACGGAAATACGAACACTTCTTTCTTAATCGACACGGGTGCCGACGTTTGCGTGTACCCGCGAAGCAAAATTCAGGGACATCCGAAGAAGGACGAATTGTTGTTACGAACTGTTCGCCGCCAACGCAACGATCATCGCGACCACGATCCTGTTGTCCCTGAGTCTATACCTATGACGATAATAATCAATAAAGTTTTATAGTGGCAGACGTAGCCTATCATCAGGATGGACTTCCTAAGCCACTATGGGTTGTGTTGATGGACCCACGAAACCGACGAAACCCAGATCCAACCACCAACCTCTTCGCAAGAGGATACGCGGCCGACTCCGAAGACGTATCCATAAAAACGATCATCGGAGAAACGAACTACCATCGGCTTCCAGCCGAGTTTCCGGACCGCACGCGTCCGCCCGTCTTCGGAAAATTCCACACGGCGTAGATCATCACATCGAGACCACGCCAGGACCTCCGGTTTGCAGCAAACCACGCCGCCTGGTCCCCGACCTACACAAGCTGGTCAAGGCGGAGTTCGAGATAATGTTAGAGCAAGGAGTGATACGGCCAACGAAAAGTCCATGGGCATCACCCCTGCACGTCGTCCCGAAGAAGGACGGAGACATGCTCGGAGACTCTCTGTGGAGACTATTAGGCATTGAACGCACGAACCATCCCCGACAGGCACTCGCCACCACGCATCGAAGATTTTGCGCAACGACTACATGGTAATAGAATCTTCTCTAAGATCTATCTTGTTCGCGCTGGCCACCAAATACCGATTACGCCGAACGACATCGAAGAAACCGCGATCACAACTCCGTTCGGTCTATTCGAGGCGGTGAATACAATGTTCGGATTGCGAAACGCGGCGCGAGCATGCCAACGATTCGTCGGTGAAATAATACGCGGCTTGGATTTCGTTTACGCATACATCGACGACTTTCTAATAGCTTCCGAAAACGAACAACGACACTACGAGCTTTGCGCACGTTATTCGGACGACTAAGCAGTTACGGCGTTGTAATCAACACTGCGAAATGCGTATTCGGCCAAAATGAAATAACTTTCTTAGGGTACACGATAAAACCGATCGCTACACGCGTTGACGCTATCGTAAACGCGCCGAAACCGACAAACGCGAAAGAACTACGAAGGTACCTCGGTATGATAAACTTCTACCGATGTTTCATACCGGGGGCCGCTGAAACGTTCCAACCACTCAACGAACTATTAGAAGGATTATGAAAGAGTAACGCGCTCATAGAGTGGTCGACGCAAGCCGAAAGTGCCTTCCGCGAGTCGAAACGCGCTCTCGAGAACGCTACGATGCTAGCGCATCCGGTATCGGAACTTCGCGATAGGAGCCGTGCTCCAACATCGAGTGAACAACGCTGTGTTTTTTGATTAATTCGTGAAAAACAGCAGCACAACGAAAATATAGCGCACACGATCGCGAACTCCTGGCGATGTATATAGCGGTCAAACTTTTTAGGCACGCAGTCGAAGAACGAAACTTCGTTATATTTATCGATCTCAAGCCTTTAACGTATGCGTTCGACCAGAACCTAGACACCGCGGCAATTCCGTTATTTAGACTATATCGGACGACAATAAAGGCCTAGACAACAATGTAGCCGACGCGCTATCCCGTATCGAAACGATCGAAAAATCCGTCGATCATCGGACTCTCGCCGCGGCGCACGAGAACGACGTCGAGCTACGTAACATCATCAATTCCGGTACAAGCGCGCTGCTTCTCAAAAAGATACGCTTCTCCGACAACGACACAGCGTTATATTGCGACATCTCGGGCGAAAACTTACGGCCCTTCGTACCGAAATCGTTACGACGCAGCGTATTCAATTCATTACACAGCGAGAGGGAAACGCGAGAAGCTGGTGTGTTACGTAATCCGGCAGACATGTCCATTTTCCCGATCGTTACTAAGTGAAATTCAAATAAATTAAATAAAAAGATGAACGTTATTACTGGCGAGGGGGTACTGTGGTGACAATAATACCTTTGTAACCGTCGTCTTGAATAACAACAAGACGACGGGAAAAATAAACAAAGAAACGAACGGCAAAATAAACACTGATAAAATGTAACCGACTAAGATCGAACTCAACGGTTAGCTAACGGTCGACCGAGACGCCTTTGGAAAAGCACTCGAATAAGCGATCGATATATTTTCGGACATACGAGCGAATACACAGCGAATAGTTATAATCGAGCAATCTAGTGACTACACTTTTAAATAATCTTTGTTACCTTCGTATCGTCAATTTTATCTTTGAACCTGTAACCACCTCAGTATCTATTACGCTTCAGAGGAAGATACAGAGCTGGAATGTAATCTTGTCTGTAATTCATGCATTAAATTTAGTAATTCATATTCGGAGCGAACGTAGAATGTTAAAAGGAAGAAAGCAACCGGTTCAGTGAACAGAAATAGAGAGGAACATAATAGAACACGAACATAATGATAAGAAATATTAATTGCGATGATCCTTTGACGCTGTACAAATTATTTGTGATCGACAGTAAGTATACTATCGTTGAAGTATACTATCGAATCGACTTCTGGTTGACGAAACAAATAAATACGTGTCATGCAATGTGGCTCTAGTGCAAAAGGAAGAAAACACGATGAATGCTGGAAACCTGTTACGACAAGCGAGATAAAATTTTTGTAGCTATATCATCAATCATAGGGATAATACAAGTGCCAGATAGATTACAATTTTCAAAATTAAAATTATATTTTGAAATGCTTGCATTTTTCCGATAGTACGATATGTAGAACCGAGGAAGCTGTTGAACAAAATTAGCAATATCGGAAATAATTATTTCGTTCAAAAATAATGGTAAAACCTAGAAAAACTGTCGTAATAGGCGAAAGTACGATTTTATGGCGTGGACGTGTACGTTTCCACCAATATACCAAAAGGAAACGTCATAAATTCGGCATCCAATTATACAAACTGTGTTTACCGAATGGTTATACGTATGATTTAGATCTTTCCTTCAATAAATGGGCACGTGTTTAGAACAAGAGCCGCTCTAATTTTGATTATTGATCGATTATTATTATATGATTGATGATATTATTAATTATATTATACGATTGATTTCAGATATAAGAATTATATCAGGGTCTTATGTCTCGACCGCTTCTCGCATCGCGCTTCTTTTTCTAATATCTGCGAGGTGACGACCCCGTTCTGCAGATTTCGGCTGCGTTGGTGCCCGAGCTCTGACCCGATCGACAAGCTCCGGACGGCTGTTACTCTTTTACAGATCATCTCTTTATCATAGCTAACAATGTCAGCCCATAATTGTTTACGCTTCCGCGTCCGTCTTTAACTTTTTGTACATTAGCCGTTCTAACGGTTTAGACCGAGGTGCGTTCCGGAAAATTCAAAGGAACCAACGCACAGAAAAAGGAGCTATGTATTGTGGAACTATGAATGTACTATGTATTGTTTCATTTGTTTAGTTACAACTAAAGTTTTACTGTGTTAGAATACGTGTTGTACGGGATTGTTTCTCGCTAATCAGAACTCTTCGCTTGGCGTATCGTTGCAGCCCTGACGATACACTGCGAATAATAATAATATACGATGATCAATACATTTTTATTTTTTAGACGAAATATTCTATTTTTTGAAATTTGAAGTAGGTCGACTGCATTAAACACAAAGTTCAATTAATCCAAATTGCATAATGGATTATGGCAGGCTGTGAGATTTACTGATTCCTTTGAGTCTCAACTTTCGAATAAGCTTTGTGTACAAACTTGATATGTTCTAAGATCAATTTTATACAAAATGATAATACTTTCCTTATGTTTTGTAAATGTTTCATTTACAAACTGCAAAATAAAAGTGTATTTGTAATTTTCGAAGAATAAAAGTAGCTTATTGCATTAGACACATAATTATGTAAAAAGGTTAAATTTTATGCGTAAGAAGAGGAAACGCTTATTTGATGAATAATTTCGGACACCAAAAATTGTCTGCGCAGTTAAAGTATATATGAATTAGGAAGAATTAAGAGTTGGTATACTCAACGTAAAATCATTGTCAATAAACCATTTGAAAATAAACATATAAGGCATATTCATCGTCTGTGGCGGATCCTTTCTTACGTGGGGGGAGAGTTGTAAAAGTACATAAGTACATTATTGAACCTTCTTTTACAGGATTTAAAATCAGCTTGCAATTTATATTTCAATATCTCTATCTAGTACTATAGCTTAAGTAATTAAGTCCACGGTAATTATATATCTAATGAATTTTTCAAAATATGATAAGATTCATATTTCTGAGGTGAATAAGGTGTGTACAATAATAAATGATCGATTAAGTAGGATAATGGTTATTGCAGACTGTTGTTAGCTATGGACGATCGCGGTATAACTTCCGCTTCGTGCTGTTCGCTGCGGACGCTCGCTGGATTCTCTTCGCTTCGTACTTGTCACTGTGGACGCTCGAGATGTAATGCCGGTCTTTCGTATGCCTGTATCGAAGGCGTATCGGTCGACCGTTAGGTTGATCGTTACTCGTTTGTTTTCCTTGTTTGTTACTATGTAAGACGATGGTTATGTGACGTATATATTTTTCGACTGAATCCGCCCCCCCCCCCCGCAGGACCACAAGAAGTAAACAAGTGACTAAACGAATGGTATAAAAACCAAACCAGAGCAGAGGATCGAAGACTTTTTTTATCTAGACAACACTCCAAATTGCTGTGATCATTATTGCTGTTACGCCCAGTTAGGCTTACTATAGGCCGCGTTTATAACCGTCACTTTTGGCGCTACAATGTCGCAAACTGATCGTCTTACATGACCGGCGAAATATACACAATGTATCGGTGAGCGTGTAACTTCACCCAAAAGACAGACGTCTGCCGACATCGGATATATCGATAACACCTAACCATGCGATGTCGATAACACTTAGCAAAGCGATAGCCTTAGCTTACGTCGCCAGACGCCGACCGCTCTTAACTCGAACAAACAATTAACCCAAGGAGGTGTCATAAATCTATCCATTGGCAAATTAGGACCTAATAGTGGTCCTTAAAACACTTCCTTGGGCTCATTGTTCGTTCCTGGAAAGCACGGAGAAAGCGGGTATTTTCTCACGAACAAGGCCACCCACGATTCACGTTTAGTAGGAGACTTCCTCCATCTATCTCCGAATATGAATCTTGCTTAAACCAATCAAATCTTTTAATTTCAACCCCTCTTGGTCTAACGATCAGTACAATTCACGAATCCGCTTTCCCCGTGCTCAAAACACACCCCGTACGAACTTTCCTCCGTACGAACACGGACTCGGAAAGTCAGTCGAATTCACAGTTTCTTCTACATACTAGTCTAAATCAAGACTCAGTTCATAACAGGCAGTCTAAATCGACTCGTCACACCAGTCGAACTTCATAACAGTCAGTCTGTATCCTGCAGTTAATAAAGTGTACGAATGAGCTATTACTCATCCGGTTTTTTTTTAACGCCTCGGCATTTATTACGTGACAAGCGCATAGTTGTTGTCAAACGGCGAGTTCTACAACCTTCGATTCTTCTCTGGTTCGTTATTTTGCCAATACAAAAATGTGGCCTACGTGTGCATAGGAAAAAACGGTTACGAGACTCTCCAAGAGAAGACAGAGGAAAAAATGGAGGGGCAATCAGTCTCATACGAGAAGTCAAATCGATTGCAACGAGAGGTTCACAGCAATCAATAGCCGATCAGTATCTCGATCTAACAATACGGATAGCACGGGTCATCAAGAGCGCACCACCAGCTTCGTCGTCGAAATCGCCAAGCTGCGACCGAACCTATGTCGCCGAGCCGACACCGATTAAATTACCAGAAATTCATTTAATTACTTTCGACGGCACCATTGAGAATTGGCATTCTTTCTACGATTCTTTCTCGTCCACAATCGATCGGAACGAACGACTAACATGGGTACAAATATTCCATTATTTCAGATCATCCTTGACTGGAAGGGCTGCCGCGAAGCATTCAGTCGTTAGACCTCACAGATCTCAACTATTCAATCGCCATTGACATTCTAAAGGAAAAATTTGACTGCCATCGTCAAGTCTGCATGTGCCACTGGGACTTGATTTGTGACTATCCTAAAATAACCAAGGAAACACTCGAAGCAATAGATGATCTTGTCGAAACGGCCAAGGGAAATTTAAAGGCGTTAGAGAAATTAGGCGAACCGATCGCATCAAATGTCGTCTTTCTCAAACTTTTCACATCGAAGCTTCCCTCAGCCACCATTCGCAAATGGCAACGCACGTTACCTAACAAAAAAAAAAAAAAAATACCTGCATACTCGCACTTAATAGACTTTCTTAAAATACGCACAAACGGCGATAAAGTAAACTCCATGTCAACTGCGATAAAAAAGACGTCCGATCACCGTCATCGACAAAACGCGTCACAGGCTCACGCATTCACCGCGACACCTTCGCCGTCAACATGTCCTATCTGCCGAGGGAAACATAGCGTCTGGAATTGCGAAGTCTCCAAAGCGATGTCGGTCAAAAATCGCTTTGAATCCGCTAAAAGGGCATCCCTCTGTACCAATTGTCTGGGCAAGGGGCACTCGCTTACTCGATGGTCTGCCGGCTCGTGTCGCATCTGCAGACAACGGCATAATACATATTTGCACCAAAATCAAGCTCACACCAAATCGCGATCAACTAGCGGTCGATCGTCGAGCGGCCGATCATCTAACGGACGATCACCACCTGGATCATCGTCACCGCGGTTTTCACATCAATCGAGACGCCTTTACACACTACTAGCGACACCCCGTTCGTTAGCCCCCTCATCGTCGACTCGTCATCGGGACCACACTACGAGACGGAATTCAGAGACGAGACGAACGAACTCGCACGCTCGATCATCTCCATCGACACCTTGGTCTTCGCATCATTCGAGGCACACCTCGACGCCTGACTGAACATCATCATCTTAAATCATCTCAGAGGGTTCGGAGAACTACATCAAGTCCTATGTATAGTCCTCAACAACAGAGGAAACTATGACCACATCAGACGACCTCAATCGGGACCGAATCATCAAGTACATCGCCATCCAATATACTATATCATGATCTGTTAGTCACAGCGCAGATCAACATTTTCAACAACCAGGCACAACCAATCCGTTGTAGAGCCCTGCTAGACACCGGCTCTAACATGAATTTCATAACCGAAAATCTCGTCAACTCATTGACACTCAAACAAGGAAAATGTTCGGTCCAAATCGGAGCCCTTGACGCCTTATCGACGACCTCGAAACGCTATATCGCGTCCACGATCACCTCCATTGACGGCACATACGAACGCACATTAATCTTGAAACCGATCTTATACCTTGCATCTCTCTCGCGAAACACACAATTACCCTAAAGGAAAATAAAATCATAAATACAAAATTGTATCGACCTCCGGAATCACACAAAAACCAAATCGAACACCAGATGAACCAAATGATAAAGAAAAATATTATGNGAACCATCTGATTCCCCTTACAACTCTCCAGTTTGAGTTGTTTTAGGGTTCGGAGATGATGACTTCAAAGAAACAGAGAAAAACGAAATCAAGAAAATGATTCTCTTCTTTAGCACGGAAAACGATGAAGAGTATACTTAGCATGGGAAGCAATCCAAGAGTTCACCGAAGAACAAATCGAGGAAATTCTGCAAGAGATCTAGTTGGGCACACATGCATACAAAAGACTTATGATCGAATACAGTTGACACAAGGTACCCAAACTCACGGAAAAGATCCAGGAAAGAATCAAAACATGCCAAATAGCCAAAACAATTAGGATCAGACCACGAGAAGAACCACGTATAACGGATACACCGCTAGAACCTAACGACAAAATCGCAATGGACATACTTGGAGCGTTAAGGAAAACAAAACAGGGCAATGCTTTCATCCTCTCTATTCACGACGAATTAACCAAATACCGAATCCTCGTTCCTATAAAGAATCAACAAACTGAAACCATTTGCAACTCTCTATTAAACCATTATATTTATATATTCTCAGCACTTAAGAAAATTCTTACGGATAGGAGACAAAATTTTATTAGCGACCTAATGCAAAATACGAAAACGCTTTTAAAATCAAACAGATCGAAACAACTATCTTCCATTCTCAAAGTAACCGATCCCTCGAACGAACACACTCGGTAGTAGCCGACATGCTTAAAAGTATGCAAAAAGATTCTAGCAAAGAATGGGACGAACATTTAAATTCTATCTGTCTAGCCTACAACACTAGGATTCGCGACGCGACGGGATACGCATCATTCGATTTAACATTCGGACAAAAAGCTAATCTACCTTCAACAATCGCGGAAAATTCACAACGTACCTACGCCAACGAAGTATCATTCAGAAAACGTGAATGGGATTCGAGACTCTCTAGGGCCCGCGAACGATTAATAAACAATAAACGAAGCTATCAGAGAGATCAGAGACGCAAGATAATAAAACCACGATCGATATTCAAAGAAGGAGATAGATAAAGATAAATTAGATTCGGAATGGTTAGGTTAACACCATTGAAAAAGTTAAGCCTTACTTTCCAGGATGATCCTCGCAACAGCAATCGCAGTAGCGAATGTGCAAATAGAGATACTACCGTTAAAAGAAGGAACTACATTCCAAGAGAAAATTAACCAGGCTTATTTGTACAGCGACACCATTAACATTATTATCGGATTAGACATTAGTGATGTATTCTATAAACTTAGACAGATAGAACTATTTAAACAAGCAATTTCCAAACATAGCAAGAATCAATACATAGCTATGCTTGAAAAACCGATTGATTTAGACGTCATCTGTAAAAACACACATCTACATAAGAAGATAAACCAAGCGTCGTTAGTACGATTCGACACTAGTTGCGACCTAATCTACAATAATGAACACACGCGCATAGGCGAATCTAAAAGAGACGTAACGTACACAGAATACGCCAAAACCAAACCATTAACAACAAACGAAACTCTGGACAGCATCGTATAAAAAATAAAAAAGCACCCAAAAGGTATCTATACGTTCAAGAAAATAGGATTATTCAACTGTATCTCTAAATGTATGCCAACTAAACTTTGTTTCCACGTACTCTCTCCCAAGACTGTAAACCAAAACCGTCTAGAACATATAAGCGCACCTGTACCAACCGCTTTCCACCTGATGAGGAAACCGTAACGATAGAACCTAAGACCAAATTCAATCTAACAAGGGGGGAATGTGACGTATATATATGTCGGAGATGAAAGGAGATCGAGACCCGAGAACTATGACGGTGGGCTTGGGCTCGAAGTGACACACATGGTCATGAACGTAGCCGCGGTCGCAGGATAGACGTTTTACCTAAAATCGGGTGTGGAGTAACTGTATACCTATTGTCACGATTTTTAGAAAAAAGGACTAGCCACTCCGATTAGTCACGCACATCGAAATTGTCGCTTCGACTCCTAAGGCTCCATAAATAACTCTTAGGACTTTTCAAGTCCCATAAGTGTCTTTGGAACTGTAAGAGTTCTTAAAACATTCCTTGAGCTTACAGTTTGTTTCTTTAACGCACGGAAAAAGCGGTTTTGTTCCCATGGGCAATATCACCCGCGATCAACGTTTAATAGGAGGCTTCCTCCAGTAACTTGTTTTTACTTAACTTTTTTTCTTAACTTTTTACTTAACTTTAACTTGAAAAGTGTAATCAACTGTACTTTTGGACACACCCACACGTAGGTTTCCTCTGTACCAACATGGCAGCCAAAAAGTGAGTCTTGTCTTGCTCCTCACCAACAAACCTAAAAATCTCTTTGTATAGTCATAAAAAATTCGAATAAAAGAGTAATAAGAAAATTGGTTCTCCGCTCTTTTCATTCCTTCTATAAAACACGACAAGTTTTACGTGATACTAGCAGCGTAGGAAGGATTTTTTGCGAGTCGTGCCAAGACCATTGATTTATATTCGAACTCAAATTCGTTCATAGGAAGGTATATTTTTTAAATCAGCGTGTCATCATCTACTTTGTCTAAACTTTTAATACTATACGTCATATTCACAAGCCTACTGATATGTGTGACTACATCAGTACTTTTATCATATTCAACGATAAAAAATTCTTCAAGTAAATTGCACTACAGTTGATCATAATCTCTTTCAAACATAGATCACAGTTTTGTCTACATTTCATGTACTGCCTCATAGGACACTGTTGAAATTTTTTTTTATCGATTGTCACAATTATTATTTTCTGAACGTTCGCATATGTAATTATCCACTATTTATTTTTATTTTCCTAGGCAGTTTCTTCGGTTACCATACCAAGGTTGTCATGAGCCTTTAAAATTATGTTTGCTTGAATTTTCCACATTGGAAAATTATCCGCATCAACGAGTATTTCAATTTGTTGGAATTCTTCAGAAAATTTTGCCATTTTATTTGATTTTTAGTTTTTTCTTTTTTTTTCTTTTCAAGTTCACTAAACTTCTCAGCGTGCTATCGCGGAACGTTTTAGAACTTCTATAATCTCTCTCAGCAGTTTTAATAACAACTTGGGCCTATAACCTGTTGTTTTCGTAATTTTTATAATTTTTGTTGTACACATAAAGGAACTCAAGAGGAGATAAATATATTTTTTGAAAAAGCCAAAAAGAATTTCTCTGTTTTATAATACTTGAACTTTTTAAACCTTTTTCTCTTTCACGCCTCTCTCATGAAAACTCACTCTATTCTAACCTGGTTCTCAATACACGTACAATTATCCCTTTCTCGCATCACGCGGTACAGCCACTTAAGGAATGTCTGAATTACTATCTATAATAATTCAAAAGAAAAGTGGGAACACAACTTTTTTGTTCTTAATTTTCGTTGTGCTTTGGCTTCAGGAATACTTTTTTTTTCTTTTCTTTTACGTGGGGAAATCCTCACGGACACCCCGTTGCCTTCCAGAGGGCGGCGGGGTAGTGTCGGACTCAAACCGACTAAAACCCCACGGTGGCCATCCTGACGTTTGGCAGAAGTGTCCCGGAGCCTCTTCCGAATTGCTCCTTCGTTTTCCCCTGTTGTTAAGGGAGACATAATTGGGTTTACTAATTAGGTTGACTAATTAGGCCGCTAGGGGAGGGGGCACTGCCCATAACGCCACTCTTCCTGGGCCGTCATGAAAGTCCGAGGGGGGACCCAGACCCTCCTCGGCATGACGGCTCCTTTAACGCACCTAGGGCGGCGGCGCCGAGTCCCTTTGGTTCGACACTTTTAATGGATCACGTGTTCTCTCCCTTTCTCTCTCCGCTCGCTCCTTCACGAGCATGACTTGCTCGCAATAGGAGTGGATGGCGATGAACTCTTGTTGCCCCCTCAGCATGGCTTCGATGATCGCCTCGGGAGCCAATTTCTCGCCGATGGCGAGCCGTAAGATACGGCGCGATTCTTCCCACGCCGGACAAAACTCCAGCGTGTGCTGCGCTGTGCGTTGACTACTCCTCGCAGTAGTGACAAGCGGAAGTCACCTCTCGCCGAATCGTTAGCAGGTATTCGCCAAATACTCCGTGTCCGGTGAGCACCTGTGTTGTCCTGAAGGTCAGCGGGACACCGCCTCGGTCCCTTCAAGTCTCCCAGTTGGGAAGGACGCCTCACCGTGTACTCTTCTGCTAACTGAGAGCGCCACCGCTCCCAGGTCTCCAGCTTCGCCTCCTCCCGGACGTCTTGGGCCGACTGGCTGGCGAGCGGCGTACACCCGTCTGAGCCCAGGCCCCTCAGGTGCTCGTAGTAGACTCGTCGGAGCGCAAGGGCCCGCAATTCGAACGGAGGGGACGTCGCCAGCGCAGACGCCGACGCGTTCCTACGCTGTCCTTATGGTTTAATATCCTCTCACTATACGGATGACGGTCGTCCTATGCAACCTCCTAAATAAGAGTAAGCTGCGGTGACTCGCCATCAGGTCTTCAGTCTGTATAGGACTCGGGACCGAACCACTCCCTCGCAGAGTCGGCGAACTCCAACCCCTCCACCGCCGATGTTCGGTAGTAAGGCGCATAAGGCGTTGGCTGCGGCTGTTATCCTAGGAATCAATAACTCGAAATGCAGCCTGAACGTCCATTTGCTATCGATGATGAGATCCAGATATTTCATCTGGCGTCCGACCAGGACTTCTTCCCCATTGATGTCCAAGCAAAGTCCAGGAAGAGGAGCTTCAGGAATACCTAACCCTAAACTGATCCCTTAAAAACTTGTTTACAACTGTAGCTGGAAACTTTGCATAATGGTGGATTTAGAATATCGGCGTTCAACAATAGATGCTATTTTCTCTTCATTTGACTGAAATATGTAACCACATTACAAATAAAGTGAGTTGGAAAACTAGCAGAACTTTAACAATTTGTTCCTTTAAGATTCCTGATCCTCATGATGAGTAAAATATAATACAATAAACCAATTTCACTGAGAATTTCAAGGTCAAGGAAAATTTCTTGACTACTTTTTGCATATCTTCGTTAT
This sequence comes from Bombus confusus, assembly GCA_014737475.1. Taxonomy (NCBI): domain Eukaryota; kingdom Metazoa; phylum Arthropoda; class Insecta; order Hymenoptera; family Apidae; genus Bombus; species Bombus confusus. The sequence continues at coordinate 89,134 of JACXIV010000069.1, forward strand.
CCTGGTATAAAGTTCGTTATAAATCGTTTTTCACCATCCGCTTACATATAATCACCGCAAAAGTAACCGGATTTGATTGAAAAAAGGAAATTAAGCTGTTTCCTTATTCTGTCCTACGTTATTTCCGTCTAAATAATTTTACAACGACCGAAAAATACAGTAAGTATTATGAATGTTCTTCTATTGTCTTTTTAACATGAAAAGTGTTGAAAAACAAAACTAGAAAGAAATCAGTGCAATAGATACATAGATGGATGGGTATGCTAAATTCATTATGCAGTTCATGAAGTACACAGTATCGTGTAGAATGTACATTGTACACGGATTGATACCTATACGCGAGACAACGATTTCTGACAAATATCGAATTCAGCGGTACACGATTGAAATTTAAACAGGTATACTTGACTGTATAAGCAAAAGCACGGAAGAAGCGGCGAATGACTACAACGTTAAAATTGACGGGTAATATTAAAAATATATTTTTAACCTGATGTATGTGAACGTAGATTATTCACGAAAGTAAAAAGAATAGGAGTTCCCAAGCGGCACCCATCCAAGTACTTATCCGCGTGCAGCGCCGCTTAACTTCCGTGATCGGACGAGAACGAGTGCTTTGATTATATAACGTATACTGTCCAAGAAGAATGCATATTAAATGTGTATGTCCTCAATTACCAATGAATTTCGAGTTGCGTGGTTTAGGCAAAAGTACCGATACGCGATGATAGGAGGTAGTCATACAATGTTTTGTGTGCCGGATTTACATTTTTAGCATTACAACTTATAATTAAATTTAAGCCGCTGAAGAGAGGTACTTTTATATGATATTGATTTTTCTTCCTATCTCTGTCTTGAAAACTTGGTCGCAAAACGGGACAGCTCGGTGATGAAAACGAGTGCACTCAACGCGGTATATGTTGGTCGTAATAACAAGTTTTGTTATTTGATATTACTGTACAAAAAATATCTAAAACCTATAAATGATATACAATGACTAAATATAAATTTATCGCAATCTGAGATATTTACATTCGAACCAATTTAATTTTTCTGTTTGAAGCAAATCGGGCAATCGTATATCAGGATCGGCCTTATCAGAAGTTTGTAGCAAAGTATTTTTACTTTATTATTTAGTTGTTTGCAGTAGATTTGCGTGTTTGTTCGATTTGAAATCCGAATGTATATCCAAATAGCGAACGACTTTTTTGTGAGGAATGGATACGTTGCTATTGTATTGTAGATGTCGTGTAGGCGGAATTTTTTGGCGTAACTGCGTATGTCGTATTTTGCGTCTGATATTTTGGAAATGTACCCCCGAATAGAATTGTCTTGAATTTGCTTATATTAATTTTTGATTTCCAAATCGTTTTTACTATGTGACGTGGAAAGTTCTTTTTTCCGGTCTTAAAGAAAAAAATCCAGCCAGAATGTGTTGAATGCCCTCTGACGCAATCTCTCGCGTTTCTTGCCCAAGAGACATACGGTGTGAATTTTGTAATTGCGTGTATTGTTGAAGACTTAAATCTGAAGCGAAAGTGAGTGTGGAAAATTAGGTTATTTTCGATGTATATAGTGTTATTTATCGTAGATTCAGATATTTTACCAACGTTGGGTAAGAGGCTAATCGATCGGTAGTTGGCAGGATCACTGCTGCTTTTCCTTCCTTTTTTAATGCTACTGCTTTTCTGGTTTTTCAGAATGGAGAAATAGTTGGTGTTTAGGCAATTGTTGAATATTATGTTGCAGGAGTAGACGCGTGAAAGATGTGTAAAGGTAGGTAGGTTCTTTTAAATCTGTGCTGCCAAACTCGATGATTTTTTATTGTTCAGTTTTTTAAAGATTAGATCCAGCTTATTGTAATTTGTGAAAATGTTGGATAGGATTAAATCTGGATTGTCAGCTGCGTATGCGATGCTTCAGTTTGTTCGTGGTTTGTGCGATTATGCTTGTTACTTGATATGTTTGTATGTGGCTATTTTGTCTGTGGACTGCTTCAATGCGTGCTCCTAGTGTAGACGGTTAGTTTATGATTTCGCAAATTAGCCTTTTTTGGCCCTTTATTTGCAGATACTCAGGAGGTTTTGACTATGTAACGCGGAGCGTGCGTCTCAGCAGTCACGTACCCTCAAGTGGACCCTGACCGTTTTTCCCATTCGGTATATGCTAGATATTTCAGTTGGAGTCCAGGCATCTTTGCCAATATCCAAAGCTTTCTCCCTGTACTTTACATCCATCCAAAAAATAAAGGTAATTTCCATACGTTAGTATGTTTAGTTTGCTACGTATATCGGTAATGACTATGTTATTGTCTTCGTCGATTTGTATAACGTCCCGATGTATGTCGGCTTTGATGATTATTTCGGGGTTCCTGTTTGTATCCGTTCTGGATGTGTCATTGTATGTCACCTATGTTGTGGTTTTGTGGGGGCGGAAGATGCTGTTAATCGATGGGAAAGGTTCTTTGGGATTTCATATGGATATGTTTTTAATTCTACTTTTCCAGTAGTATATTATGAAGTTGTGGAAGGCTTTTCTAATTTCGTATTCAGTTTCTCTGTTATTCTGCTGTTCTTTTTCTTTGCCAGCAAGGCTAATAATGTTCCACCGTGGTTGTGGTAGCACAAGTGCTAAAGCTAGTAATGCGTCTGCGTCTGTTGGCAACGTTCTCGTTTTTCACAATTCATTTTTTTTTTTCATTTTTGGATTTTTTATATTATTCGGAATAAATTTCCTATTAGTTTGAATAGATCCAGTTATGTGGCATTTCATGTTTAATAATGCATCCAGCCAAGGGAATACTTGTAAAATAACAGTTGGTGAAAATATGGTATTTTGCAGCTTCAGGGATTGATTATAATAAGTTTTGGTACAGCTGTAAAACTATTCTTGTACTTATTGGGAGATTAGGTCTGACTAATTTCTTAGTTGTGAAACAGCCGTAATATGGCAAAATGGTTTGTACGTAACCAATTGGCGTCCGCATGAGCATAAAGACGAATATCATCCCACTTGGTTGGTTTTTGTGCTTCATTTGTTGTTTCATTTACACGAAGTATCCAAAATATTTGTAAAAATGGGTCTTTCCTAAATATTTTGGTAAAGTAAGGGATCCTAGATTTATTATCTGTTGACTAATATTCCTGTAGATTCGGGAGTGATATTCTTCTCATACGCAACGTTATACCTAGAAATACTTGTATTTCCTTTGGTGCCACATTAGTCTACGTATACCACATAGACAGTTTTGACAAATGTTTTTCCTGTATTTTATTATTCATATACCAATTAGTCTCGTCAACTAACTTCTTGATCAATTCATCGATAAAGAATGATTTGAAATAATCAATAGCTTCTGTATAATTTAGACTTATCTGTGGACCAAGGTTTCGTGGTTGTAATCGTATTTTTGTAAATCGTATTTTTTGTAGGATATCTTGATTTGTAACATTCTTCGATATTTAATTCATCGTCAGCGTCATTATTACTGGAAATACTGAAATGTTTGAGCCGATTCCATCTTGTGCCGATTTCGCTTCCACTGTCGTCATCTTCTATCTTGTCGGATGATTGTGAGGTACGTATGACTTCTGCGAAGGTCAACAGAAAAATGGTGCTTTCCCAACTGAGTTATCCAAACCGACGACGAATACCTTCTTCCCAATTCTTAAGTTTCAAACCAGGGTGCCGCCTACACGGTAGAGTTGGCAATATTGACTTTATTGACGTAATTAAAAAATAATTTGGAGCATTGGATTAAAAAATTGCAAATGCACGCTGCATAGTATTTCCAGCATAATAACGACCTAAAATATTCAATGTACGTACTTAAAAAATTGTTGCTACTTCGCTGTTGCTGTCAAGCTTCTGTAGCAGAATTAGAAACTTTCAAGTAACGAACAAAACACAAGATTCATTGCAAACACAATTAATCGAATCTATAACAAAACTCTCAGAAGTCGTTATACATGCAAATGAATTTGCAACAAAATATTAAAGTTCGAATTGTTAGATTGTCCCGAAAGTTCTTTTCGCGATCTTCATGCTCCGCCTTATCAGGTAGCGTCTAAATAAACATGCAACCTAATTTGTTTTCTGTTGATGATATCGTCATCAGCCGTCTTGCAACCGTACAAGTGTGCGTTTCGTTCTGAATAAAGTGTATCTCAAACTTTTCTTTGCATCCAGAAGGATAAAAGGTTAAAAAACAGCATTTACGATATATGACGTTGCATTGCTTTAAAAAAAAGGCAACAGTGTTAAGAGCACTGTATATGAGACTTGTGTCATAGCAATAAAGGTTTTGGAAATGTACAGTATAAAAGAAAATTTGATTGTAGGGAAGTCCCTTTTATCCTTGTCGTCGATAAAGAAAAGCATAAGAGAAGTTGTGGAATCTCTAAGTACGCTTTATTATTTTGTTTAGGTAACATTAATGCAAAAAATCCGTACCGATAATTAGTAATTTTCGATCTCAATGAACATGATGCTTCAGGGCAAATTTTTTTGAAATCGTAAATCTTATTTTAACATAACGTCAAAAATCAGAAATCGATGTCAAAATCATCGTTTGTGACCAAAATAGTAAAAAACAAAAGCTATTTAATTCTGTAAATGTAACGTTGAAGCGTTCTCGTTTCTTCAATGACATATTTTAAACCCGTCTTATGAAAAACTGGTAGCTGAATTGAGATCTTGCGATTACATACGTGTATAGAAATGACGAAATTATAATTTTTTCTAAAGATTTAGCGCAAACTCGAGAGGTCGATAAATCTGATAGCAGACCGAATTTATTAGGCCATTTAACAGATAATCATTTTAATCTTAATAGGTTTTTCGGTTACTTAGCTGTCGAATGATTTTTGCGATTAAATTATTAGTCTATTTTATCATTCACGATAAATTAAACTTTAAATGCAAAAGCGCATAGTTTTACGATATGCGTGTAACACCGTGTCGGATATGAGAGGCAAATTCAACACAAACGCAACTTCTTCAATAATTAAAATATAAAAAACAAAGGAAAGGAACATTAGATCGAATTAAAATTTGGAAAATTTGGTTATCGAATGTAAGAGAAACAATTGTCATCAAATCGTAAGCTCTACTAGTATCCACAACTCTATTGCAATTAGTTTACGATTTTAAGTTCCAATAGCGCGCATCATAAACAACAAGAAGGTGTCCCTGGACATCGGAAAGTCCCTTCAGACAGCCTCCTCACAAAGAGAGTGGCTAAGATATTGGCGCAGCTATTTATAACGAAATCAGACAATCGAAGTTACGAGAATCAAGGCCAGATAATCCCGCAGATCGACGATGAACAAAGGGGTAGAATAGAAATCACCGCGGAAGAACTGATGAACGCCATGAGGAGGATTGGTCCGAAAAAAAACGGTTGGCATGGATGGAATGCCAGGAGACATCACGAAAATCCTAGTGGAGCAGCAATCCAGTCAGCTCCTCGATCTGTTCAATAAAATCAATAGGTTTGGAAAAATTTCGGGAAAGAACCCGTTACTTCCGTCATCCTGCTGAATCATTAGCATGTTACCAGAATTGAGCAAGATCTGGGAGCAAAACCTTAAGAGGCTCGCCGAAAGGAGCCTGGGGATATACACCTTCCATGTGGAACAGTTTGGGTTCAGAAGAAAGAGGAGCACGATCGACGCATTTGGTAGAGTTTACGGTATTGCAGATTTATGTAGCAAACGGAGCCTGGTGTGCGTTCTCGTCGCCTTGGACAATAAACGCCTTCAACACTTTAAGATGAAGGAAGATTTTACAAGTAATTCAAGAAGAATTTTAGCTTACTGCGGCGACTGCATTGTCGCAAGAAATGTATACGCAGGAGTTTCACAGGGGTCGATTGTGGGGCCACTCCTGTGGAATATCGTGTACAACGGCCTTCCACACGCCCTTGACTTTGAGAAGGACTTAGACGCCGTAGCTTTCGCCGATGACTTGGCCCTGGTCATCACGATGAGAAAGTTACAAGACATCGGCGATAGGGTTCGGGAAGCCACGAAGGTCGTCACGTAATGGTCTGTGCACAGATACAGACTGTGTGACCTTCACCTGGCCCAAGCAGAGACAGAGATTATACTGTTGACGGGGCAGCGTGTCCCGAAAACTTTTTATATTAATATTGGAGGCACGGAAATACAAACCAAAAGTTTAGTGAGATATTTGGGTGCTCTATTGGACAACGCTAGAAGGTATTCTCCTCATTTGAAGCAGGTGTGAGGCAAGGCAGAGGCGTTCGTTGGCGCCATGAGAAGCCAGTCGCCGAATGTAAATGGACCCACCGGCTCCATTAAGAAATTGTACTATGGGTTATGGGAGTCGGAGGTAATCCACGCAGCACCAGTATGGGCATCGGCACTGAGTTATGAGAAAAATAGAAAGATACTGAAAAGCGCGTAACGGACCGCGTTGGTACGCACTTCTACAGCGTACAGGACGGTGTCACACGTGGCCGTATGCGTCATGACGGACAGTATGCCCATTCTTATTAAGGCCAAGCAGCGGGAGAAAGAATACGCGTTTAAGACGAGCCCTTCCGTACTTATCAGACAAGATACGCAGGATATACAAGAGGAATCTTTGACCGAGGTCGGTCAGAGCAACCTTAATGAAGCGGCGGTGGATCGGTGGAGGATGGAATGGGCCTACTATAATCTCACTAAACCAAGAAGTTAATGCAAGACCTAATCATCTTTTACAAGAAGAACCGAAACATAGATTATCATACGATGTATTATACAGGTATANAAATCTACAGGGAAACATATATTAGATGTTGGGATTGTGTAGACGCTCAAAATGATGCCGAGCATGTGCTCTTTAGATGCCCGAGATAGGCAGTGGAAAGAGCCGCCCTGGAAAGTGACATCGGAGCGGATCTTAATCTTGAAAACGATATAATAGGGATGGTGGGAGGAAATGATGAGCATTGGCAACGATTCACGCGATTCTGTGCAACAGTGATGAAGGCTCGTCAGGCCAACGAAAGGGTAATAGAAAAAAGGAACAGAAGAGGAAGACGGAGAATATAGAGCTCTCCATCTGGAAATCGATAGGTATGCTTAGGTAGAGGTCAATCCCGAAGTGATGCCGCATGGCAGTTCCAGGATTGGAACCTCGGGTACGGTTCCAGTAACGAGAATACGGTTTTCTAGTGGTTATAGTACTACCATCTTGCCGAGTCCCACATAACCCAGTGGCCCGTGCCGTATGCGTAATTGCATTTTCCCCTCTTCGAGCAAAAAAGGGGGGGGGGGTCAATCTTAGGACCACTCCTTTGGGACTACGTGTACGACATGGTGCTTCGGACAACGATGCCTCCGGACTCGGCACTGACGTGTTATGTCGATGAGGCGATGGAGCTGGTCTGGGTCGTGTGGACGGACCGTCCGCCTCGCGGAAATGGCGGTGGCTTGTGTGTCTGCTCTTGTACTCCATCTGCATCTCAACTGTTATCGTGGAGCTACTAAGTTGTCGGAATAAAGTGTAGATTGTAACCTATTACGTGAGTGTTATCAATTCATCTACCCTTATGGTCCTAACAGAGATAGAGGATCGATCCGCGAACGGTCGAACAGGCGGGATAGAAGATGCGAACGGCAAGGCGAATTCGGGCCGTCGTCCTCTGGTAGGAAAGTATTGGACGCTGACTGTACCAAACATTGTAGCATTGCCAAACTGCCTACTTGGAGAACCAGGAAATCTTGCACAGCGACACCGACGTTGGGCGAGAGGTGTTATGTCGGCACATCGCATTAGTAGAGAAAGATCGTCATCAGCGTAGGAGCTTCTGAGTATGCTATCGTTATACTCTGAGAAACTGTAATAGGATAGACAAAGCATCCTGCATACCACAGCCACCCTAACATGCCACACGCAATAGCCAAATGGTAACAGGATCGCCACTTGAGATAGGGACTCGACGATAACCCCTCCAAAGGGACCCAACCTAAGTATAAAAATGCTTCTCAAATCAGCATACGACATACTTTTGTTACAATACTCTGTTGAATTCATGTAATAAATTTTATCATCATATCTGAAGTCTGCATTTTTTATCTTACTTGCGAAACGTTCGAACTAAGACGCGAGGAGACCACCAGTGAAGTGTTAATTTCGCGATCCCTTCTGTCTTCTACGTGACACTATCGCGGTTACAGAGCTCCTCTTAATGCAACTCGGGAGGTCATAGGGGAAGTTTTGGCCGGTAAAATCCGGCACAACCGGAGTCCTCGCCTCGGGCGTCGCGGGGTGCCTATGAAGGTTTCCTCCATGTAAGAAAAAAAAAAAGAAAGAATGATAAGCGTCCGTTATGTTTCACCGACGATTGATCGATAGCAATGTCCTCTTGCATTGTACATACTTCCTTATATCTATGATTAAAAAAATTTATCACATGATTTATTTTACGTAATTTAACTGTATTGTTTGCCGAATTGTTATCTGCGAAATGCAGACATCTAGTTATTTGCACAAATCTTTTGAATGGCAGCGAAACACGCTCGAAAAGCGTTTCGTCCATCGAAACCACGGACAGAAGCTCTGACGTAAATTGCAGTCTTACTTGTTCCTTGGAGCTAATCGTAATAACGTCATTCCTGTGCAACGTGAAGGACTGCATTACTCACAACTCTCTGGGATTAAGCATTATGGACATGTGCCTAATATAACTTGTTTCACCAGGCGTCGCGGTAACACGGTTTCATCTCATTCGTGCCAACCTTTCCTTCGATGTAGGAATCGATGTGGTATCTTTGCAGTCAAAGATACTAGTGTAGCGTAAAAAGTTATTATTATTTGCATTTACGTATTTCGGGGTGTATTTATTGTACTAATATTACATTTATCTTCTAAATGCACTGATGAGTATCTCTGATTGGACAAAACAGATATTCGTTGTGTCTTCTAAAATAAATCTTGTGACACAGCATTGCTCGCTTCACTACTTCTATCGCAAAAAATCTGCGACTGAAGGATCTAGTATAATTTGTGATACTTATGGGAAGAAGAGATTTCATTTTAAATTACATTCAACCGCCTTCCAGGTGCAAAGAACTCCCGAGATTTTAACCAAATTAGCAGTCGAAGATTAGCAGAGTTTGAGAATATTATTTGGAATTTTCTCCAGTGTATTGGGGCAGTAGATGGGAAACACGTAATTTTACAAACTGCAATATGTAACAGATCAGAATACTAATACAATTACAAAGAAACACACAGATGCTAATTACAGCTTTGTATTCGTAGACGTAGTTGGATGTCAGTGGCGTATCTCAGACAATGGGATATGAAGAAATTGCAATTTTTCCTCCGAACTACTCAACGACAGCTTGAATTTGTCGCAAAAGATTGCACCTCCAGACTGGGCGAAAGAAGTGCCGTTCATGTTTGCGATTGACGTTGTCCCATTACAAAAACATATATAATGGGGCACTAGTAGGAAAGTATTCAGAGAATGGTTAAACAGAATACGAGGAATCCAAGGAAAACGCACAACGCGAATTGGATAGATAACAATAGTTAGTGTTACTATAGATTTATGTACAAATATGAATATTAATATGAATTCTCTCCGGAAAAGTAAGTGCGGATAGTTTAGAAGCTGTATTTCAGAATTAGCAATTGAAAAGTAAAATAACAACTGTAGTTTCTGATAACGTAGCGAATATTAAAGCTGCAATCAGAATGCTTGAACGACCTAAACTTACCAGTGATAAGTGTCGAAGTTTAGTAATATATTTCAAATATAACAGCTATAAATATAGCAAAAGATAAATGGCAAAGAATGCAAAATCTTGTGAATGTTCTCAACCACATTGATAATAGAAGTAGAAACAAGATGGAATCCTACATATCAAATATTCGATAGACTAATCGAACAGCAATGGGCTGTAATACCAACTCTATTAACATTAACATATAATTTTGAATTACTAACAGATTTAGATTGGAATGCCCTTAGCATAGTTGCACCCACTTTACTGATATTTTTCATACTTACAGAGGAAATTGGCAGAGATAAAATAAATTTATCTAAAATAATAGCCATATAAAAACAACTAATGATTCTGTTATATACATCCATCGAAGGAATATACCTTGCGACAACAATTAATATATTATATGGATTATATTACACAAGCGATGTTGAAGATAATAATTTTTACGTAACAAGTACATTATTGGACTCGAGATTTAAAATACTAGTCGCAAAGCATTGATTCAGGTGACAATTAATGATACATTCATAGCAATATAATCTATAATCCATAATAATATTACAGAGACATATGTAGATCAGGAAGCCAATATATCGCTTTGGTCGTCCTTCGATACCGAAGGTAGAACTACAAATATAAATGCTTCCAGCTCATCTGCAACTGCGATTGAAATTATTTAACATAGACATATGTAAGTAAATAGTAAAGGAGATTCTTTACTATTTTCATATTACGATGAAATTGTAGCGGCACACCGCCATAAACAAGGGCCCAGAGTAAAGCACATGTGCTGGACACATGGCTACGAACAATGTCCGCGAAACTTGGCATAAGAGATAATGCCCAACGACCGGACACCGTTAATTAGAAAAACCCTGGAACCTTCTAGAAAAACACGAGAACTCGAATAATACACGACCCTAAGAGCTACGGGCTTTTCCCAACCCTACTCCGGGAGAAAACTCTCCCTATAGACAGGAAAACGATGGGAAGCCCGCGGGCAGTAGAAGATATCACCGAGAGTCCCGTACGCGGTCACTGCGTCTCGCGAAAGAGAACTGTATAACACAAGGATGCAGGCGGATGAATAATAAAGAATTTGTGAAAACCATTCGTGAATTATCATTCGACACACCTTTACGTCCCTATCACCTCAATTGGTGACCCCGACGTGATTCCAAACGGAAGAGGTGAAGCGTGAAGTGTTACAGTGGTAATTTCGAAGTGAAACTTGTAAGTATTGTGTGTGTTATCGGGGCCCGACCATGCGGTCGTCCGCGCCATTCCTCGGGTTGTAACCCATACTGACTCACGCGAAAAGGTGTTCGTTTCTTATTCATTTCTCCACTCTCCAGCTTCCCCTGCCAGGGAACGACGCGCAAGGTGGGCAGCGTGCGGCTTGGAAAAACCCTGCCCTCTCCTTGCAGGTCATCGGACAAGTTGAACCTACCCTTTCGGGCGGCAGCTCGTTTAGCCGACGCCGCACGATGCACGCATCGCACCGCGTCGTTATTAGTGGGCGCCACGAGGAGGCAGAGCTGCCAGCTTTTAGCTCGGTCCCAGCAGGTTGGCTCTTCGACCGATTATAACCTGCACCGTCACGGTGCCCGTTTGCGCGGGCGCCGCCTGCGGTGACGGTCGCAGGTGACTCCTCTTATTTAAGCTTGCATTTTCATTATTCCGTTCGTTGCGCCAGTCTGACGCTCCTTCTCCTGGTTTAGTTCTTGCTCCGGTTGCACCGCTGTTGTTGCCCCGTCTGCGGAGGCCGCCCTTGGTCTCGGCGATCCTGCCTGTCTCTTCTTTTCCTCCTTCCCTTAGCTTGCAGGACACTTCTGGCGTACTGTCGGGAGTGCTCAGTCACATATTCCCACGCTTCCTCCGGCCAGTCCCGGTTGAGACTCTCGATTTCATTCCTCAGTTTTTGTCGCTCCTCGGTCTATATTGGATAATTCTCTATTATGTGCTGTGGTGTCCCAATTTCGCGCAGTCACACGTGTCTACCTCGGTCAGCCCGAAGAACCTGAGCTTGCCGCCAAAGTCTCTGTGGCCAAGCTAAGAAGCTGTGTCACGGCCCTGGCCGGGCCTCAGCCAGCTGCACTCAAGTCGCTCTTTGACCGTGCCGAAGTATTGGAAGGTTGTTCTTCCTTACCGTGTGGCCTGCCAGCGTTCCTGCCATTTTGCCACGGCTTCCTGCCTGATGCACCTCTCGCTGGTTTCCGCGTTCCATCCTCCCCTATTCCTATATATTTTAGCCCTTGCCTCGATCGCTAGGTCTATGGGTATCGCATCAACAATGACTTGCAGGGCCTCGGTGGATGTTATCCTCCAGGCCGTGGTGACTGTCAGGAGGGCCATCCTCTGTTCCCTGACCAGAATTTTTGTTGTGCTGTCGTTTAGCAGGTCGCTCCAGCCGGCTGCGGCGTACGTGGCTATCGGCACGAACAGCGCTTTTTACAGTTCGCCTTGGCCACTTTTGCTAGGATGCTGAAGAAATTTCTGCATTTGTGCGCTGTCTCTCGCACGTGCCGGTCGATGTTACCAGGTATGTAAATATGAAACCGAAGTTTTTGTATAGAAAATACACGTTTATTATACGAAAATGATTAAAAATATTTTATTCGAAGTATTGCCCATCGCTAGCTATACATTTTCCCACCTGTGTGGCAATTGGTGGATGCCACGCTAAAAAGAACTGTCGCTCTTTTGAGGCAAACCAGTCATCGAGCCATTTTCGTACATTTTCGTAAGAAGCGAAGCGCTGGTCAGAAGGTGGGAGTCCCAACGATGCAAATAAATAGTAATTGGACGGAGCCAAGTCTGGCGAGTAAGCCGCGTGCGAAAGTATTTCCCAACTGAACGCTTCAATCGTTTCCTTGACCGGTTTTGCTGTATGTGATTGTGCATTATCATGAAGCAAAATTACTTTGTGTTGCCTTTTTTGATATTCTGGTCGTTTTTCACGCAAAACTTCATTCAAATCGATCATTTGTTGTCGGTAGCGCTCAGTATTAACGGTTTCGCCAGGTTTTAACAGCTCATAATAGATCACACCCTTCTGATCCCACCAAACACAGAGCATTGACTTCCGTCCATAGCGATTTGGTCTTGCAGTCGATGTCGGTAGTTCGCCTGGAGCTACCCATGATCTTTTACGCTTAGGATTCTCAAAATATATCCACTTTTCATCGCCAGTCACAATTCGGTGGAGAAATGACTTTCTTTTGCATTTTGCAAGTGGTTTTTTTGTTTTCCTGCTATCCTTCATTCAGTTCATGTGGAACCCATTTTCCCACCTTCTGGATCAAACGTATGGAGACGGCTCGTCGTGTCACGTTTAATTGATCAGCGAGTTGTTGTTGCGTTTGAGCGTCATCCTCATCCAACTATGCTTGCAATTCGCTGTCTTGAAACTTTTTCGGTGGTCTTCCACGTTCTTCGTTCCTCGCGTAAAAATTGCCACTTCTGAATTTTTTAAACCACTCAAAGCACTGTGATTTACCAAGAGCATGCTCACCGTAAGCTTCGACAAGCATTCGATGTCATTCTGAGGCAGTTTTCTTCAAATGATAACAGAAAATCAATGCTGTCCGCAAATCGTAGTTTCCAGGCACAAAATTCGACATGTTCAACGCTATTACAAACTATGCTGTTGTATGAAACTTGTATTGTTGTGAGTCGAAAATATTTGTGAGATGTCAACAAAGACTTTTGGCATCAATGACGCAGTTATACAATAACTACATTATTAGCTAGGGTCTTCTATAGCCAAATTCCGGTTTCATACGTCAGATCTCTTCCTTAATCGCGCTACAGCTCCTCCGAGCTCGTGGAATTCAAAGGCTGGTGTGTCCTGCTTGTTAGCAGTGGTATCGATGTTCCTCCTAGTTGCTGCTTGGTCAGGTGTGTCCCCTTCCTCCTGGTCGTCGGGGATGAGGGCCGACAGCATCGCCTCTGCGGTGGTCCGCCAGTTGAAGGTGTCCCCGTTTAGTGTTTTTAGTATGGACATCGTCTGCTGTCTCCTGAGTTTCCCCGTCGCAGTTTTATAGGCTATGCCCCAGGGTTTCTTGTTGCCTTCTATAGTTATGAAGTCCTGCCAGCTTTTTAACTTTGCTTTCGTCATTTTCCTCGTGTATTCCTTTCTTATTTGCCGGCACCGCCGCTTTTCTTGCTTCCTCGTTGCAGGATCCTTAGCCCCCTGGTACCTCCTTCTAGCCCTGTAAGGTGCTCCTTTTTGCGCACGTCAGCTCTTCTGTCCATCATGGCATGGAGCTGTTGTGCCATACTTTCCTTGGGATGGCCGCGTCGCAGGCTTCGAAGTGAAACTGCAGTGTACGATGCCACGCCATCAACCAGAAGAAACGAGGATCCCCCCAGAAGTTCCCGGAGCGGCATGGCAAATCCCCTGCTTACCGCCGTTCACGCTGACAAGGGCCGCGAGATGGTTCACCATGGCGGAAGATCGCTTCGTGTCGGCGAACGTTAAATACGCCGTAAAATACTCCGCCGCCATCGCGAGCTTCCCCCTCCACAAGCTGAATCAGGTAGACGATATCCTGAGCGACCCCGCGAGGGACTACACGAAATTCAAGAACGAGGTGCTGAAGAGTTTCACCGAATCAGACAACGTTAGAATTCACAGATTTATGGAAGCTGAGGAAATTGAGGATCGCACACCGTCACAATTCTACCGCCACTTCCTGAAGCTGGCAACACCGGACATCTCGGAGAAGATGATGCTGACCCTCTGGAAGGCACGCCTCCCAGCGACCACGCAGCAGGCCTTGGCCTCCATGACGGACGAGAGCGCTGCCATTCAGACGAAGGTAGCCGATACCCTCCACGAGCACTATGAGGCGACAAAGTGGCGTGCGGGGGAAAATCCAGAACAAATCGCAGCAGCCGCCCAAGAAAACAGGGCCACAGTCGGCGAACGACAAACTCGCGTAGGTAATACGCAAAATGATGAGCTCATGGAAACGCTACTCAGAGTGTTGCACATCGGCGAGGACGCGGCCCCTCCAACCATCAACAACGGAAACCCAGCCCACGGCGCTGTCGATCTAAATCCAGAGAAAGCGCCATATGCTACTATCATTACAAATACGGCCGACGGTCAAGAAAGTGCCTACAACCCTGCGAGTGGAACGCGGGAAACGAGAGCAGCGGTCCGTAGACGCGGCGTGCGACGACGGTTCCGGATCCCGCCGCATCTTTCTACCAGACAGGACTTCGAGGATCTCTTTCCTCGTGAACACGGGCGTCGACCTATGCGTGTACCCGCGCAGTAAATTACGCGGACCCGGAAGAAAGACGCGTACGAACTATTCGCGGCCAACGGCACGCGAATCGCCACGTACGGGACCGTTCTGGTGTCCCTCGACTTGTCCCTTCGTCGAGTTTTCAAATGGTGTTTTATGGTAGCGGACGTTGCCACACATATCATCGGCGTGGACTTCCTGAATCGCTATGGGTTATTGGTCTACTAGACGAGATGCCTAACTAGATGCCTAATCGACGAGGCCACCAACCTGTCAACAGTGAGATCCCGGGCCACCACCGACGAAGCCGCGGTGAAGACCATCATCAGCGAGTCGACGTACCACAGACTCCTCGCCAAATTTCCAGACCTGACGAAACCGCCCGTCTTCCAGAGAGAGACGATACGACACGGCGTAGAACACCACATAGAGACCACGCCGGGCCTTCCAGTCCATAGCAAGCCGAGAGGCCTCGCCCCCGACATCCTCAGGCGAGTGAAGGCCGAGTTCGAGATGATGATGGAGCAAGGGGTAATCAGACCATCAAAGAGTCCGTGGGCATCACCCCTGCACGTCGTCACGAAAGAGGATGTAGGACTGCGACCATACGGTCGATTATCGGGCGCTGAACTTCCGCACCATATAGGACAGGTACTCTCTGCCGCACATAAAAGACTTCGCACAGCGTCTCCACGGTAAGCGCATATTTTCAAAAATAGACCTCGTCAGGGCATGCCATCAAATTCCGATAGCGCCACAAAACGTCGAGAAAACCGCGATAGCCACACCGTTTGGACTTTTCGAGGACGTGAACACGATGTTCGGCTTGCGCAACGCAGCACAAACGTACCAGAGATTCGTCGATGAAATCACGCGCAGATTAGATTTCGTGTACGCGTACATCGACGATTTCCTAATCGCATCGAAAGACGAGCAGCAACACCACGAACACTTGCGTATACTGTTTGAACGTTTGAACGAATACGGTGTAGTAATAAACCCAGCGAAATGCGAAGTCGGCGCGCAAGAAATTACGTTCCTAGGGTATTCAATGAACGCAGGCGGTATAAAACCGCTAGCCGAGCGCGTCGACGCGATTGTGAATGTACCGCGACCCGCGAACATTAAACAATTCCGTAGGGACCTTGGTATGATAAACTTCCACCGACGTTTCATACCGGGGACCGCAAAAATATTCCATCCGCTTAACGGACTATTGAAAGGCGGGAAGAAAAGGGACGCTCCCATAGTATGGTCGGAGCAAACAGAGAACGCTTTTCGGGAATCACAATGCTGGCACACCAGATACCCGGCGCAACGATTAGCATCGCGGTAGACGCATCCGACCACGGTAGGCGCGGTCCTGCAGCAACTCGTGGACAACGCGTGTCAACCGTTAGGATTCGACACTAAGACCCTAAACCCGGGGCAGCAGAAATATAGAGCACACGGCCGTGAACTGCTCGCGATGTACACCGCGGTTAAGAAATTCCGGCACGCTGTAGAAGGGAGAAACTTCATAACCTACACCAACCACAAACCCCTCGCATACGCGTTCCAACAAAATCCCGATAAGAGGTCACCGCACCAATTCAGACACCTCGACTATATCGGGCAGTTCACGACCGATATAGGCTACATCAAAGGGGAAGATAATATTGTTTCTGACGCTTTATCACGGGTAGAGACGATAGGAAAATCCGTGGACCATCAAACTCTTGCGGCCGCGCAAGAGAACGACGCAGAGCTACGCGAAACCATGAACTCTAATAACTGCGCGTTACGAATGAAGAAAATACGGTTCCCAGATCAAGATGTGGAAATATACTGCGACGTATCAGGAGAAACGGTACGACTGTACGTACCAAAACCCTTGCGGCGCAGTGTGTTTAATTCGCTCCGCGGATTCTCCCATCTGGGAGTACGCGCGACACAGAACCTGGTGACGACACGCTTCGTATGACCATCGATTAACAAAGATTGCCGCGACTGGACACGCCAGTGCATTCAGTGCCAACGATGCAAAGTCACCAGGCACGTATCCGCACCTGTCGGGACGTTCGAAAAACTAGCAGGTCGTTTCAACAATCTACACGTAGACGTTATTGTAATGCAGTATTCGCAAGGCTTCAGGTACTGTCTAACGTGTATTGACCGCTTCTCGCGATGGCCCGAAGCCATTCCGATAGCCGACATGGAAGCGTCAACCGTGGCATCGGCCCTCCTTTTATCGTGGATATCGCGTTTCGGCGTACCTCTCAGAATAACGACCGATAGTTAGGACGACAGTTCGAATCTAAATTATTCGCAGAACTATGCCAGTTGCTCGGGACCAAACATTTCCGTACAACAGCCTATCATCCCGCGACCAACGGGAGGTAGAGCGATTACAGCGACAACTGAAAGCGGCGATCAAATGTTACAACACGAGCAACTGGGTGGATAGAAATCTTGCCAATTGTTTTACTGGGTATACGGATCGCGATTAAGGAGGACCTGAATGCATCGGGTGCAGAAATGGTTTACGGCACAGACATACGATTGCCGGCAGAGTTCTTCGTACCCGCGACCCAGCAGGTGAGTGCGGAATACGCCGACCGAATAAGACAACAGATGGAGAAAGTGAAACCGCAACCTATCTCACGTCACGGTACGAAAAAGACTTGTTTTCCGCGAACTGGCATGTTCACCTTATGTATTCGTGCGCAACGATACGGTCCGAGGCCCCTTGCAGCCACTGTACGACGGACCATACAAAGTAATAAACCGAAACCAAAAATACTACACAATATCCATAAAAAATAAAAATACGACAGTGTCCATCGATCGAATTAAACGAGCTTTTATTATGTCTGGCAATATCGAACAAAACGGGAACGCGAAGACAGCGCAGAAAATCGCGACACATACAACCATTATCATTCGACACACCTTTACGTCCATATCACCTCAAAATTATTCCAATACAAAAATATTAACAAATATCCTATTTCATTCGTGTGAATGTTGAATGCACCAACATTATGAGGGCGGCTTTTTCTGAGTGTCCTTAATGTTTAAAAAGTTAATTAAATCTTGCTTGGCCAACATTCTTTCAGCCATCTTTCGAGAAAGAAATTTGATATCCTTGTGAAAAAGGACGAAGGAGGTAAGTTCGAAACTCTAAACACTTACAGACAGTTATTCAGATCCTCGAACGGAATATGTCGAAATTCAATCGCTAAGTTGTACTCACCATGCCTTTGCGGACTACCGCCGCATATATGCGTTCTCCATAAACCATCAATTTAGTCGAGGAACTCATATATGTGTTTAGCGAAAACAACTGATAGAACCAAAAAACTCACATGTGTGTCTCACATAAACACCTTTGCTGTGGTCGATGAAGCTAACATTTCATCGTTATAGATTGTCATTTCAAATGGCAATCTGTAGTAAGGGAATCTTGAGTCACTCGCGTTCAATCAGCGTTCTGCTCGCTATTCGACAAAGCTATTATTTAAAAAATTCTGTAATCCCCAAAATGAAATGAAAGTGTACAGTAAGCGAGGAAAGCAGCATTAATGGAAATATTATATTCGATGAAGAAGGAACTTACAACGAAGACAGCACAGAAACCATGAAATCATCAGATTTAGAAGGAGAAAACAATATTATAAATAACAATATGAAATTATTGAATAGGAATAGAAAAAGGCGCAGAATAATAAGTACGTGTTCAGAAGATTCGATGAATGAAAATATTAATAATTTTGGAAACACATCTATAAGTTTTTCATGGTCAAAAAATAATTTCAACCCTATATTACATCATTTTGAAACAGATGCAGAGATAAAAGCGAATAGAAATTCAAACTCCACTCGTTTCGATGTCTTTTCATTATTCTTTTCGAAAGAGTTAATTTCGCACATAATGGAAAGACAGATATTTATGCGAAATATGTTATTGAAAAGAAGCTATATAAATACAATTCACCATCTGCAAAAATTTGGAAAGACATTTCGTTATCTGAAATGTGTAGATTTTTTTGTGACCATGTTTATGGCGCAAAAGAAAAACCTTCCTGTGAAATAATATTGGTCAATGGATAAAATATTATCTTTGAACAATCTTTCTAAAATCGTGTCAAGAGATAGACATTTAGAAATATTTAATAACATTTATTTAAATGATATTAATTCACAAGAATCTTTGTATCGATGAAAGTCTGTTGTTATACAAAGGAAGATGTTACTTCGAACAATACATTCCTTCTAAAAGAAGCCGATTTGGAGTAAAATCATTTATCATTTGTGACTGCGAGACCGGATATATCCTAGATTTTATCATTTACACTCGAAAAGATACAGATATTAAAACAAGTAATTTGGTGCTTGGTAAATCTGGAAATATAGTTACAACACTTCTGCGATCATATCTTGGGACAGGGCATACTTCAATTACTGACAATCGGTACACAAGTCCACATTTGTATACATTACTCCATAAGCATAAAACTAATGCATACGGGACTGTAAGAAAGAGTTGGAATGCCGCAGATGAAAAAAAATCAAGCCTGGACAATTCGAATATGAATCTACAAATAATTTATTGCGAATGCGATAGTTAAATAAAAAAGAGGTGTAGATGTTGTCGACAGTCCACGGTGCTGAATGACTGAAAGTCGACGGATAGATTATCGCACGGGATTACTTAAAAAGAAACCAACCTGCATTATTGATTATAATTATAATATAGGTGCTGTCGACAAAATAGATATGACTTTAAGTTCATTGCAATGTCTAAGAAAATCGGTAAGGTAGCACGAAAAATATTTTTTTCATCTACTAGACCTTTCAATATATAACGCTCACACCATTTATAAACACACTACTGGTAAAAAAGAAAAATTTAGCAAATTTCATCTTTTGTGTGCAAAAGAAATGCTACGAAAATACCCACAAGATAAGGTAAATCAGACAGTTATAACTAAAGATACCGATAATTTTCCTTCTCGGCTATCAGGAAAACATTTTATATCGAAATGTTCCGATCAAAAAGGACCAATTGCAAAATGGACAAGGCGAATATGTATTGTATGTTCGAAACATAAGAAGCGGAAAGACACACGATATGTATGCAAGGAATGTAACGTAGGTGTTTGCGTTGATCGATGTTTTGAACGTTATCGCACACATGAAAATTATTGATTAAACTTCTAATTAAACATTTATGGTTTTCTTAAAAAATATGACAAAATATTTATAATTTCGATTTCTAATAAATAATGTTAATAAACAAATGAACATTTTATTTATCCTGTGGAGAATCTGTGCATGTACATATGTCTAGAATTTTGAACGAAAATCGTGTCTAAGCAGAAATGTGCGCTGGCAATTTTAAATGACTATCGCGGCAGCAGCTCGGCCACGCGGTACAGTTGATTTCGAACCGTTCCGTTAGCAAAGGGCTATTATACAGTCCATTTCCAAAGTCGCGAACCGCTAAGTTCTCGCGACGCAACAAACAGATTAATCTTAATGTCACCAAGAAACTTTGGAATATATATAAATCGGAATCAGAGTTATTTCCGAATTTCTATTTAAACTGCAATTTCTAAGATCCGTCACATTCTCATTTAGTAATGAACCCAAAGCATTACACTTACTTTGAGAGAAATTGTTTACTACATCCTCCAAATAGATTAATAAGTGGGCAGTTGTTATATGGTCTAACAAATCCTGTAAATATACTTCAGCAGTGGTTGCAGTTATCGTATATGACCCTGAAATAGGACAGCATTTTCTTTTTGCTTCTTAAAATACAGATTAATATGGATATAATTGGATATAAATAATTATAGTTTCTTGTCGCTTGTTCCAATAATTACTCACATTGTTCTCTTGATAGTTGCCCATCAACAAATATTGATAAAGCTTTTAGATTTGATAACTGTTTTCTTTCTTGGTGAATACTCGAACTTTTCGAACTTTTTCCATATCTTGTCACTCGCTCAGGACATTTCGTAATCTCTTGCAATATTATTGAAGCATCCACCACGTTAGAAGATCTTTGTTTCGCTTGAGCAACAAATATTAATTCGCCAATATTTGTATTTTCACGGAAGCCTGCCTTTTGTGGTTTAATACGTTCGTATAAATCGGTGAAAGATTTCGTTGGCAGTCCAGGTCGAGATTTTGCAACGGGTACTTTTACTGTACCTTAGAGCCAACTTTCATATCTTATTTTGAAAACTTGTTCCTTATAACTTATAAACAACCATCTACGTTTAAATTCACATTTTATGTAAGATATTTTATGCTGAAACGCTCGGCGTACTTCTTTCGAGTAATTTTCCGGGTTGAACAAAATGTTCTCAAGGTACTTCAATTCTTTTATGAATGTTTTCATCTGTGCGTTACAGCAGTATATCAAATCGTTGTTTCCGCGTCATCGGTTTAATTCCTGATGGGCCCGCAGTTTGTATCGAAGAACTTCCTGACAGTTTAGCACCTACATATACATGTACACATATTCTCCTTAAATATTTAACTATTGTTATTAACTAGTAATTAACTATTATACAATGACCAACTCCTTATTCATACCGTAACAAACATCATAGACTTATCCTGCAACAAACACTTTAATTTCTGTTTCTCCTTCCCCAATCATCCCGAACTTCGACTCTTTTTTTCTCGTCATTACTTTCTCACCGTTGTCCTGACCATATTACTCGTCCTCACCACTAGCCTAAAAGAACCACGATAGATCAGAAGAGAATTCTGCAGTCGGTACTAGCGTGCAGTTATCCGTTACGATAAAACCTCTCATTTTCAAACGTATGACAAATTTCCACCACCCCGAATCCAATATAACACTTGAATACTAAAAGTGAAAAATCTAAATCACGGGACAAATGTTTTAAAGTATATACCACGTATAAATACAGTGAAATATAGCATAAATGTAAAAAGAAAAAAACACTTAAATGTGATCTTAATAAATGCAGAATAATTATACGCATTAAACATGAACCGTGCGATCTATATATATATATGCTAACTATATATGACTAAACACGCTAACCATAAATCGTAAAAGGAAAAAAGAGGCTGAATATATAATAATCTAAACAACGCTATGAATATTTCGATGCGAGCTCTCTGATGACGCAATTTCAACTGAATATAGACAGAAGATGGAAGATTTCGTTGAAGACTCGTCTGGAGAATGGCATATACATTTCGAGTGTTAATAATCTAAACAGTTCCTCTAAATGGTCCGAGAAGAGTTTCTCACGCTTGCCCAATTAAACGCGACTGCGCAGTTTGCAGGCTTATATGAAACGCTACAATTCTCAAGTGTCATTTCTATCTAATTAATCATAAAAATTAGTTATAAAACTTTAATCTGGAATCAATTTTCTTTGCCTTTCGATCACAAACCTTTATCGAGCAAGATGACACCAAAGCGAGCATCGGGACTGACTCAGAACTATAATAAAATCGTTAATAAAATCTTATAATCCTAAAGAAAATTATTATTGATTGCGTTCAAATATTAATATGCAAATTAATACTATGCAAATATATATGATGAAAAAATAAAATCAGTTTGCAAATGCATATCTACATACCTAACCGAAAAACTTTCACAATGCATAAATTAACACAATTTCCTAAAAACATTTAGAAATTGCTAATAAGTGAATGATGTTTCGGAGAATGGGAAAGAAAGAAACGCATACCAGAAAATCTCTTAACTTTGGACGAATCACGCTGCTTCATGGGTGTATAAATGAAAAAAAGGTTGTTCTTCATATATTCAACTACTTCAAATAATAACAATTTTAGGTTCTATGCAAAATTTTTGAAATTGACTTTTTTCTGACTTTTCGCAGCAAATGCCCCATTGCGCGACGCGAAGTTTCGAGACATTACCACCAAAATCCTGTGGGCGCGATTCCAGATAACGTTAACGGCCGAAAGACATTCCACTGAATGTTGTATTAGATGTCGATTTAGCATATGAAACTAATTAGAGACCTATTAAATACTTGACATTGTGCCTGCGAGTGATGTGACATTCGTAACCACGAAGCATAAGACAGACACGCATCGTATGTCGGTCGATATATGCAGTGGTGAAGTAAACATGATCACGAATGTAATGAGCGAGACTTTTGACACCGCAGCCGGAGAAGCGCAAGGTGAGTTGCGTTAAATTTTTGCAAAATATTCGAAGCTTCTCGCTGTCTGAAGTCGAGTTCGAGCAGTAACGATCGGGGCAATGGAAATCGAAACAACCACAGACACAGCCGTCTGTAGTACAGGCGGAAGATGATAAATTTGACAACGTTGTCATCAGAACTAATGAAAGTTCGTTTTCTGTATTTTTATTGTGATATGTGGACTTGTAGTGACTATATATTATTGTGACTATATAAGTGTAATCTGTAGTGTATTATAGTGTTAGATGTTAGAATTGCAGAAATAGAGCAATATAACTATAAAATGATCATAACATTTATTTCGTATTGGACAACTTTTTAGCAGTTTCATATATGAAACCATCTGATATGTTTCTAGTATATTTTTATAAATATCGGACAAGTGTTGCGTTTCTAATTGCAATAGCAATTATGCATCTTTTAATGAAAGATATATTGCCGTCTTTAGCTTTCCTGAGGACGAAGAGATGATTTGGAGCAGTTGTGTGGCGAAGCAGAGGCATTCGTTGGCGCCATTGGAAGCCTGTTACCGAACGTAAATGGACCCACCGGCTCCATTAAGAAGTTGTACTATGGGATATGGGAGTCCGTGCACAAGTATGGGCATCAACACTGAGTTACAACAAAAATAGAAAGATACTGAAAAGCGCGCAACGGACCGCATTGGTACGCTCTTCTACAGTGTACAGAACGGTGTCACTCCTATTATGAAGTCGTTTACTTACATTTTTTTTTGGATGTAATAGCGGTGTGGATGCTTGAATGGCGGTTTTCAAACGACAGCAGCTGCGTTGTTGCAACCAATAAAAGAGGTAGTTGATTGGATTGTTGTCTAATTGTTGATAGAGGAAGTTATATAGCTTAGTACAAGGGATGATAATATATTTTAGTGGCGGGTAGATCTTGACTAATTAGGTGTTCAATGGTACTAAATACACAATACACTCCTTTGTTTTCGTGTACGTGGTTCATTTTAAAGCTTTGGGGGGGGGATCTTTTTCACGCAAATTCTGCTCACGACGATTGCCGTTACCGAACTTCACGGACCGTGTTTTTCCTTTGGCCTCTTCTATCGCTTACTTCTATCGCGTATACGATCGCCGACGACGCTCGCTTGATTTTCCTTTTGCAACCAATTACGTACTCGCAACATC
>JACXIV010000007.1:11155-46413 GCA_014737475.1 Bombus confusus
TTCGTTAGACTGTTCGGCGTGACGGTCGGAAATATTCTGTTACATATATGATTGCCTCTTGCCGAAGACGTCTCGGTGGACCGCCCGCTAATCGTTGGGTTCGGTCTTTGTCGCGAGTGTTTTGTTTATTCTTCCCGCCATCTAGCTGTTACCCAAGACGACGGTTTACAATGCATCTATCGCCACAATGTTTTTTTTTAGTTAAGTTTTGTATAAAAACATTTTATATTAGCTGCAAGACACTTGTCACATACGCGCAAAATCATCTCGAGTTGCTGGTTCGACTGAAGAATTCGTCAAGTGTAAAGGGTTACATTGATACAACTACATTATACGACATGATTAACTATAACAATTATAGAATATAATGCTACGTGACTGCTGCACGATTCTAAGCGGGGGCGAAACATGATTTTTAATGGGATCACTCGTGACTTGACACGTAATATTCGCGGCCCGTAAATCACAATGTCGTACGTCCTTCCCGAAGCATCCGAAAAGCCATGCTCGACGTCCCGTGTGTTCGTCGACGATATCCGTCACGGAAAGACCGTCGACTGAAGGATATCTAATTCCGCGAGAAAGACACTCTACTGTGTATCCTGTGTATCCCATACTAATTCATTCTTGGAAACGAATCAGGTTATTAATGAGATCACTTTGCACCGATGGGTCTACCAACTGGGCATCGTTAAGCGAAACGTCAAAGAGAGTCTTTGCTAATCCGTTAAATACCACGCGAAGTTTCATGCTGGTACTAGATTCCTTATATACCGCATGATGGAACAAATGGTATTTCGGTAGAGAGCATCCCCCACCACATTCTCTCAAATCGTCGACACGTGATCCAGGAATTTATACCCGTGCATGAATTCAGTGTACTGATTTTTTCTGAATCTGCATTCCATGTTCAATAATCGTTTTTTAGGTTGATCGCGCGAATGTCTCAAATGGTCTAGTGCTTGTCTCAAATTATTTAGCATTGAATGGGATGCTTATGCTGTACCATCGGTTATCGTCTCGTGCCTTCGTGTCTGCCCCTAGTCGCTAGTTTCTATCTATCTCTATCTTCTCTCTATCTCTCAGAAACGTTCGCGTGAAAACGATGTCGATTGGCCATCTCAAACTATCCCCTAACATCCATCCATCCAGAAGCGCTTCCTGCCAGAGTAGAGTTCCCATTCCTAACTTTTGCAGTTCGATACACAGCAGCCTTCAGAACGAGCTTGGAATGAGTAAGTTCGGATGTTGGAATTGGATTCTGGATCTTTTGGAACAAAACCAGGAGGAATCGGAATGTCGATTTTATTTAAAGGGATTTTTATAAAATAATTCCACCTAAAGATTGTTATGTACGAAAGCTAATTGTAATCGTGTGGTGGTTTGGACGGTGGTCGTAACATCGCGCATGCAGTGGACGACCGTTTCAGTACTCGCATTTCGAAGCGTGATTTGCAAATTGCGAACCAACGTCTATCAACGCGTCGCACTCGTGATGGTTGTTTTCATTATTGTTCCGAATGAAACTTTAGGCACCAACGTTATGTCAGCAGTGAAAGTTTAAATGGAAAGACGAACAGACGAAAGAGACACATAACAATATTAACGTTTATTATCAAAGATGTTCAATCACTTATATAAACACAACTAGATTAACAAAAAAATGTTATAGTAAAATGTTTGACTTAATTATTAGGATGCAATGATTCTCTAACTGAAATGCCAAGCGCGGCCGTGGAAAGCGATATAAGAACGTACAATTGTTTAGAATTTAAGCTTTAAATTCCGAGCACAGTAATTGGAAAGAAAAAATCCTAATTCGTGCGGTTGATGTAGTCGAACCTGGAGCAAAGGGTGTTTACATAAAAGAGCTTTGCAAAATGTGGTGTGATGCAAAAAATGGTGGTATATGAAAGTTGATGATACTCAAGAGCTCAACGCAGTCAATTTGATCATTAAAAATGCTATAGAGAAAAATTGCATCTGCGAGAGATCTGTTGACAAAGTACTCAAAAATTAAATTTAGTCGTAATTGATGCACAGTCGTAATCTNTATTGTATACCAGGAAAGACGAGCGACTTGTAAAGAAGGATTACAGTTCTTCGGTTTTTGAGGCAATGTCACTTTTTGCCTCAACCTCTAGCTCCGCAAGGGAAAGGGCCAAACAACAATGAATGTAAAATATTTATCAAAAATTGTAATTAAGAGACCGCCTCAAGAAGTCGGGAAGTTGAAGCAAGATCTAATACAGGGGTAAAAAAGGAGCAATTCATATAATATAAATGTAACAACACCACAAAAGAGCAAGCAAGTATTATAACTCAATGGAGTTAGCAATATTTATGACTCATTGGAGATCCATAATCCATTGTAATGTATTTTAATGCTAACCGTTTCAATAACTACAAAGCTTACAAATAAATAGTTAATCTTTCTGTTGTGTAAAGTAATCAGACGCCACTGAAATGAATATTGGTGTTTCTGTATTTCATCAATGGTCAGATTCTAACAACACACGCGCTAACAATCATGCGTACATTTCGCAATTGTAACGATGTGTATTGGCCGACTCCGCCAAGAAAAACGATGAGTTGGTCAGTATATAACACACAATATTGTCGCCAATAAAATAATTATACCGAATACTTTAGTTATCTGATGTATCCAGTAGAATCTGAAATAAACGAAAGTATCATTAGTTGAATATACAAAAATATTTATATTAGGTACCAGGTTTCTATATGGAGATATTTCAATACGTACAATAATAACCGTTGTCGCGCTGCATTCGTAGATTTAGGGTCTTCTTTCAGGAAAAATTTCTTAGCCCCCATGAAATAAATTTCCATATATTTCTTCCAATCTACATCCTGCAAGTCCAGATCAACAATATTATTGTATTCTAACGTTTTCACTTCCCCTACCATATTGGTAACGTTATCTCTTTGAAAAGACCATTCATGCGTGATGAAGTAGTGTACTACCATAACCATCTTATTGTAATATTTGCTCATTTTCACCATTCTGAAACGACTTTTCTGAATATTCAAACTTCAAATTACTCGTTGCTTGACAAAAAAATACTCACCCTGGTTTACTACCTTGAAGCTGTAAAAAAATATCCATGACAAGTGCAGGTAAAAGATTCAGAAATATTTTTAGAACATCATAAATATATTTGTTAGCTACCACCGTGCAACACGGGTACCATAATATATCGTTCATCGGCATTTCTGTGCTACACTTCAGGAAGGTATCTATGACATCACAAATTCTTGAAAATTAAAATGTTTATATTAGTAAAGTTGATTGAATTATATTCTAAATGGAATTGTTTATTCCTATTAGACTAATATTATTACTACTGGAGGGCCTCAGGAAATATTTTGTAATATTTCGAGAAATATTATGTAACTTAAGTTATACCATACTCTTCGCTTTTCAAATTGACCTACTGAGAGCAAGAGTGAACGTGAGCACAAAATACTTAGTGCTATAACTGTTTTAGTCACATCATTTATTTTTTTAATTATTAGTTACTCTAAGCCAGATATGGTTTATATAGCACAAATAGTATATTCGTATATAGTGTGGATAATAAGTAATTTTAGAACTTCTAATTAGATACATAACGTAAAGAAGTTTACAGTTAGTTATTATTACTTATTGAAAAGCAATTACATTTTTGCAGAACATTATTTAAGAAAATTATAGGTTTCACACTCTCGATATCAGGATCACATAAGAAATAAAGTAATACAAAGTGGAAGACAGTGTTTCCGTCTGAGATGCATTGTTAGTAATAGTAATAAATAATCTGGCCGTTGCCAGATGACATGATTTAAATCTGGAGATTCTGCTCCGCATTGACAAGTACTGTCAGCAATGAAAGTAACTTTATCTAGTGACCCGTTTAAATTATGATAATTGGAGCCACTTCTATTAACAAAATTAACAAAATCTCTAGAGAGCCCAGATTCAGCATACCATGGTTTCCCATCGTCTTCATCCCATCACCAATTTAATTAGCCCTTGCTCTTTGATTAAGGTGTTGGTGGACAATGTTGCTTGAATTTTGAAATCCTTAAGGAAATCAGTAAGTGGAACTCTGATATCTGGTATAGGCATTTCGTTCGTCACATCTTTTGTGAGTAAATCTGCCTTCCCATTATCAGTAATTCCAATATGAATCCAAATGAACTTGATGAAATTCTGATTACTATTGTTAGATACAAATGTACTATTATTTGTTTTTAATTTCAATAAATTGGTTGTTGGGATTATAATGAAATGTTGGTTTCTGTAATGATATAATTATGCTTAGGGAGGCGATAAAAAGTTCGTCCCAACACAGAAACTAGTAATATTTAAAGCTCATGATACTCTGTCGTAAACTATTGTTGTGTGAAAACTAATCCTTTGTTAGATATCTGATTGTGGACAATAGAATGCTGCACGTACCGATGGAACGTTTTCGAGGTTGCTGCCAGTTGTATAAGTTACAACAGCAGTCGGAGGGTTAGAATTAATTTTGGAGAACAAAGTAAGCATGTTTTTATAATTCATATACCTGAACTAGAATAAACTAATCCTATGTACTGATATTTACACAAAAAATCTGGCTACTTGTTCATTTTTACTCTCAACAGATTTTCTTAAAGTTTCACATAATCTTTTGTACTTTAATTAAGATGAAATACTCATCGCTTACTGGCGTTTCCATTGATCCCAACATTTAAATAAACCACATATTTTAGGATAACAATTACAGTAATTGAATAAATTCTGGGTAAAACTATAGAAAAAGGGCTTCAATACAGATTCCGCTGATTTTCGGATATGTTGTAGAGAGAAGAGTCCTCAGTAAAATGTACTTCGCCCAAGGCCTACGTCGATTACGACTCAAAAGTTATTCAAAAAGTAGCTTATACTTCTTAAATTACATTCAGTCGAATATAAGTATTTAAAAATGAATGATTGTTATTGTATAATGGGATATCCTCATCACAGATGTTGATATTTGTCCTATGCAAAATAATAAACCTACTGGCATTATGTTCAAGTTTTCGCCTTTATTCATTCATATTATTCGATTTACCACATACTAAAACTGGAATCAGTTGAGAAGCCCACTTTTTATAATTTTACCAAATTCTGTAACAAAAAATTACTTGAGTGGACGAGAGGGACAGGTACAGTTGTAAACTTTGACGTTATTATCAAAATGTAGCGTGACGTTCCATGCAGCACATATTATCATGTCGACTACGTAATCAACAGGCACTATATCTAGTGTTGAGTTTTTCTCAGCCAGTATTACTCGTGCCATACCTTTGCCCATATTAAGTAAGATACCTGTAACATCAAATTGGTTCAAAGTTATTCATGATTCTCAACTGTCTCGAGATGTAGCGTTAAACACAGGTAGGAAGAATAATCGTAACAGACAGCAAAAGCACAATTTTAATAATCATGATCTGGTAAAGATTAGGGTCATTTAGCTTCTCAGAAATTAATTGACTCCATTTTTGTGAATATCTCAATTCCATTGTCTAAATACATTCATGCTGTTGAACTCCTAAAAGAATAACTCATTTCGACGAATTTACTTGTTGCAAGAAAGTCGTATAATTAATCGTAAATTGTAACGTGAATTTTAAAGAATAACGTTTGTAATGTCATCGCAATGCATTCCTTCTCTTTACTGTGATTTGTGGAGTTGATCAGCGTGGTAGCTTCTAAGCAGGTCGTTTCTCATAACCAAAACGATTAAATGAATTTCCACAACACACAAGAAGACCGTGACCAGGTGTTTCAAACGAAATATGGTAACACGAGTGGTCTCTGGCCACATTTAAATGGTAAACGCAGTGAAATTTATAAACAAAAATACAATATCAATGGTGGAACAACTATCACAGAATAGAAACAATCATCACCATCATAGAATAGCAACAGAAACGTATAATACTTAAGTAAAGATTCTGTGAAAACATAGTAAATAACGTTTGCTTTCGACCTTTACTCAATATTGCCAAACCACGATATGAACTATCATCACGTGCTACATTTATTAGAAATATTATACCTAGTATGAAGAATATCAATTTACGATAGAATATCAAAAACAAAATATGTACGAATACAAGAAAAGGTAATTGATTTTTGATACTTTCATATACCATTTTAATTTATGTTTCTGGACTATTACAGAATAATTGATATGCATGTTATAGAGAAGTAGTTGGCGCAATGTACGTATTTACAATCTTCAGGATCCGGAATCCTATGAGCACTTTGAAAAAATCTCTCCTGAGTTAAAAAGGTGACGATAGACGATATTAATCGAGTAGTCTGACTCTTGATTCAAAAACATCATCCTTGTAACTAGCAGTACGTTTAAAGCTTCAGATACCTTTAATAGCGACTTTAGATATTTTAAGAATATTACGTACGCCAAAAATTCTACATTCTTTATACGTCTGCTTTCAGTTGAAGTACTACTCGGTTACCTGGTTTCATATCAGCATAACATTTGTGATAACGTTACAGCATGGACTTACACCCGTAAATAAACAGATAAATAAAGAACAACATCATGTACCAATTCTTACATCGAAATGTACAAAAAGTGTATTTTCACATTTGTAACATTTTGAATGTGCGACTAAAAGTTTGTTACAATTTTACTTTATTATTGATTGGTTTCTCTATTATGAAAGTCGGAGATAGCTAAGCTGCTATGATACGAATGACATATAATATTCGAAATCACTCGAATATAATTAAACTCTCTTATATGAATGGAATGTGAAATGATGAAAAATTATCATTGTAAACATCTATAGGAATACCTGTATGTACAGTGGGTTTGTCCATCCAACCAGGACAGGGTTGTTTCAGCGAAGGACCAACTATACTTGGTCGCACTATCCCAACTGGCAAACCTTGGGTATTGCTGGATATAATCTGTTCAGCTAGATTCTTGGTGAATGTGTAAGTATTTGGATGAATTTTTAAAATTTTTTCTTCCAGTTGTTTAATCGACTCTTTGTCTAGTTTGTCGCATATATCAATCACAGCAGAGGGTTCGAAACTCGAGCTGAAAATCAATAATAATAAGAAAACATATTTGTCGCGCTGTAGTTATTACTAAATAGCGGATTTTTTATGCACTAAAAGGTTTAAAATACAAAAATAGTTACAATATTTAATAACCGAACATATTTCTGGTTAAATTTTATTGCTCAATCATGTCTATTCATATGAAAATATACAATTACATAAATATCCGCATCTAGTTGTTATCACGTATGTGTATCAAGAATAAGAGTTAATCATTCAATCTAACGCGCAAAAAAAACTTGCAATAGTTCATAAAAAGAAATTCCAGAAAAAATATTGTTCCAATACCTAATCCTTTTTATTAACAGGCCTTCTATCACTGATTATTTTCTGTATAAGATTTCTTAAATCTACGCCTATTTTGACAAGTATTTCGTATTTCAATGGACGTTTGTATGTGTTAATTAGATAACTAAATAAACAAATTATACTAAACTATCTATTACTCGCATCGTTTATTGATATATAAAAGTAGAAATATGTACGATATTTACTTATGAATTGTTTAAAAAACAATGTTTAATTACAATTTATTCTTACGTGTAAACTTTTTCCTCTATCTCTCGTAGATTCGCATTGCTATAAGCTGTGCTAACGTAGATCACACTAATTACATGCTTTAGTTCTTTGCACAATTTCATGATACCAGCAGTACCTTTCGTATTTATGTTGACGGCCACGTTCAACGGTTGGTTGAAACTCACAGTGGCCGCGACGTGGAACACTATGTTCACGTTATCTATCAATTTATTTTTGTCTTCTTGCAAAAGACCTATATCTGGCAAACTTAGGTCACCTTTTATGGGGCGAACTTTCCTCAGAACTGAGGGTTGCATTGTCCTGAGATCGTAAAAAATCTAAGGAAGAAAAGGTATATGTTCACTTCCCAATGTACACTAATATTAAGTATAATAATTTTCTATTAACATATTATTGACCGGTTTTCATGTACAAAATTAAGTTGCTAGTTTTTGTACAATATAACCAGTCAGCAATATGTTAAGTATATTTTGTGGTACTTGACTTGTAACTTTATGCATTTCCAGATTTGTTTCAGATTTAGTCAATGTAACTGACAGAGGCCGTAAATTTATGAGCTCAAAAGCTACACTGATCGATCAACTTCATAAATGAAAAAGGACGGGAAAGCGATGATGTTATCCACATAGTCATTAATATTTACTTAAAAATTAACTATTATTTATATAATCTTCTTGCAATAAATGAACTAATGAAAATAAGTTAGTTGTTTCTTGAGATTCGATCGTTAATCACAGACTTATATAATAAAATGAAGAAATTAATAAAAAGTAAATGTTGAAAGCAAGTAAAATATTATTTACGAACGGGATCATCTAATAGCTTCAGTAATCGTTCTCCCGCCGTTTGGTCACGTTTTGGACGGAGCAATAGAAAAACAGCAGCGACGTTTGGACAGACGCGTAATAGTTTCTCCAGGAGTGCTTTCCCCACGAAACCAGTCGCTCCAGTTATAAGAATTCCAGTTCCGGCATAGAATCCCTCTATGGAATTCTTCTTCCTTAACTTTCCAGTAGCTTCGATCCCATTAAATTCTGCATACATTGTACTAATGTCACAAGATCTTTACACGTCCAAGTCTAATATCTGTGATTGAATAACGAAAATAAATCGAAAAATTAAAAAACAGAATATTAAAAAATATTGTACTTTAGATTTATATGTCGTATTTCTTTTTTTTTTTTTTAATCTCTGGATCATCCTTACCAAAGGGAAAATAATTCAACGATGATCGTTTGTTTCACGAATCGAACACTTTGGAATAACTCATTATCTATTGATTTAATTGAAAAGTGTGTGGAACAAAATTTATTATATTCGAAAGGGCTGATCAAAAGTATATATTCTGAATTTTTTACGAATAGAATTTTCTAGGATCTCAACAGGAACTTGCTTTCTGAATGACCTTTCTTTAGTACTATATTGTAGCCGCTGAAATGACATATTTAACGACTTATAATAAGGTAGAAGAAAGACAGTCTTATATGGACTATACAAAGCATATAGCGTGTGCGTGACTCGTCGTGTTAGGAATTAGAAAGGACCCTGGATCTTCATTAGTATATGAGAAGCAGTGAGTTTACATCTAGCGTGTGATATAAATTATCATTAACAAGTAACTATGTGCTGGTTCACTAAAATACTTCGACCAAGCAATAACTCCAACACGATATAACTTCCAGCTGACCTTGGTTTTCACAACGAAAGATTTATGCAGAGTAACTGAAAAATTTATGACTTGGATAGACTCACGTTCTTCACGCATCTTCATCTCGTAATATTCAAGAGCAACTGAAAGTTACCCAACAATCGAAGATCATTAACTCGCTTTTTAGCGGTTACAATATAGTACTTAAAAAAATATAGAGTATCAATTAAAAAACTCAAGGTCACATTGTTATCTGAAAAAAATGTAATTCATAGAAAAATCAAGACATACTTCTGGTCAGTCTCCTCCAATACAATAAATTTCATTTCAAACACTTTTTAATAAAGTCAATGGATAGAGAGTGATTTCAAGTGATAATTTTCATCAACTTACTCTAACATTCAGCATGTACCGAAAAACGTGGAGCAAGTCGAAAGGGTGTGACTTCTCGCGTAAACGTAAATCGACAATGTAGGAAGAAAATTTTTGATGCGTGGCTTCGTCTTATGAAATTCCTTCAATGACGCATGCACCTAGAGGTAGCGAGAGTTTGTTGAACGGATTTCTTCGTACTCAGGTACACTTTNCCTTATTTGTAATTAATGATTGATATGTATTGCATTATTATATTAGGTCTCAAAAATACATTTACTAAGTTGAAACGAACTTCAGAACGCGCTTTCCATTCTGTTCAAAACATAGTGTTACTCGACGGATTATAGAAGCGTGAAATGATAACAATATGCTTCGATTCTGTACTTATTTACACTTAACCTACAATATCGTGTGAGAGACGTGATACGCCAATGTTACTGACTTATTATTTACTACAAGATAAGAAATCTTTCTTGTTCAATCATCAATTGGTAGTAATTATTTATCAACCATCTTTAACATAAAATTAGTTGTACCTTACACATCAAAAGAACGGTGCGATTTGCACAACTTCAAACGCTCAGCCAAATCGTGAAATGGCTCGATGTGTGACCGACTTTGTTGTTGTTATGACAAGCGCTATTGGAAATTAAATCGCAAGGCAGGTGGTTAAACGTCTGTACATTATATCTCGATTCCTCTATGGTTCTACGACTTCTTGCACAAAATAAATCTATAATATAATCCGATAAATAAAAATAGAATGGAGTTTATAATGTGACGACCTTGCCAGCCGTTTTTCTATTCGTCCACGTTGAATCTAATACTTACGTCGTTTATAAATTTCCGATTTCCACAGAAAAATGACAGAGCCCCATCATATTGCAAAAGCTTCTTTGGAAAATAGTCACGGGTAATTATTCTAACATTTCGGGCATGTAATAGTGTTATAGAATGCAGACACGATACTTTTCTGCTATATGTTATCAAATGCAGACCCATGATGTGATGACTATGTGTTTATACCCATACTTCAATGCTTGTTGTTAAAAATTCGTTAAAAGCTCCGTCACTGGTAAATTTGGATAAATTTGACCACAAATGTAGAAAGAAAATCGTATATCAATGTTACGTTGCTGAAGCAACCAAGAACAAGAGACCGTTTGCAGAATGTAATCGTATCTTAAACGACTGTTTACAAACTGTAATATGCTATGGATATATATTACTATTACTCAGTACACGATTAAGGGTTGTAATACTAACAATATGATGAGCACGAAGATGCCGTATACTAATTGTTAGATTCCCATCTGGATTCAGTCTTGAGCATTGTTGAATACGTGCCGACCTCGAGAACAATGTTTATGATATGAGTTGAAAGAATCATGTTAGGAAGTTAACCCTATATTAGAGCGATAGTATAGGTCACGCCGAACGACATCGGTCACATTATCGATCAACAAATGCAGGCTCACCTGTCATGTGCTTTAGTTAGTAAAATCAGAGTGACAGATAAAGGTTGTACTGTGTATCAATAAACTGTTCTTATTGTTAAAGATTTACAATAAATTGTTATATGCAAAACATAACGTACGTTCAATTAACCTTAACATGTTATGAGCTGAAATCAGCAAACAAACAAAAGTGAAGCTAGTTAAAACAAAAGGACTGATCGAATTTTGAAAAACTGTAAAAACATGGACTGGAAACGAAAGGAAAGTGATTATTTACATACATGTACACATATTTCTTCCCATCCGGATTCCTTTTAACAGAAAAGGTTATTTTATATATGAATATCTTATCGTTGCATACGTAAATAAAACATTTTTAAAAATCTAAGAAAGATATCATCATATTCTTTGAGATTTCCTTACGGATATGTAATATTTTTACATAGAATTCATTTGCCGATTAATATCGAACTAAAGGCCGCTTTAAGAAATAATTCTTACTATGGCAAGAAAGGTACCAACCAGAGGCACGACGAGTATGTTTACATTTATTTAACAATGGTTCGATGTTATTTTCAACTTATTTTAGCATATTCAGTGATCCTCACCGTCTCCCTTGAATTATTTTTGTCGACCAGTGCTTCATTGCGAGTTCCATATTCACGAGGAGCACGGATTGATGAGGATGAAAACCGATCCACGATAACGGAAACGGACCGATAAGAATGTAAACCGTTCCGCGAGGGTGCAAACGGATCCACGATAGTAAATACGAATCCTACGAGGATCAAGAAAATTCAATAGCGTTACAATAGCGTTACAATAACGTAGTGTAATAGCATATGTGACAAGAGCATCGGAACTTCTCACGAGCATTATTTACTGTCAATTGGAAGCTAATAATAAGTACCGCGAGAATGTTTGGCAGCAAAGAAAATTAATATTACAGTTAACTAAGATTGAAGTATCCCGATTGACTCGACCAAGAAAATCCATACTATCAACATCAGATAAATGAGCCAATGTTTGTGTGTCAAATATATATTTTTATTATATATATATAATATATTATATATCAAATGAAATATATCTTATTTGTTATATATACAATATAAGTTAATATATAAGTTTTATGAAATAAATTCTTTAACTCATGAGCGCAATAATTGCATTGAAATCTAAAACAAGATCGCAATTGGAGTAAAAGATAAGAAATTAAACATTGTTAAAAACTTTTAAATGTGTAGAAAAAATGTTAATACATAGTAGTGTTATTTATATTTTATTCAATTACCTTGCAATTGAAAGTTGCAATTGAAAGTAGCTATAATAAATGTAATATCGTTTGCATCACAGGGTCATAACTTTTAAACAAAATTGTAGAAATGTTTCTAAACATAGTTATTGTTAAGTGATACCTAACTAGATACTTCATCCTCATAGTACTTATAATAACATAAATATATAAGTAACTAGATACTTATTCGTCATAGTAGTCAGGAACAACGTATTTCACAGCTGGATGACTTGTATAAGCAAATTAAGATTACTTATTACTTAGTTACCAATTAATTAAGCTTATTTATTACATTTTTCTAAAGCTGTATCTAAATGAAACTTTTTGGACGCTTTCTGTTACTTACTATTTCCTTGTTATGCCGAATTCGGAAATGAAGGAAGATATGTCAATTCGACGAATATATTCTTTTTTGTTCTTTTATGTTTGTTCGCCGATTTGTCCGAGACAATATGATCAATCGAGATGATACCTTTTGCATCTGGTAGAGCATATCGTCCAGTTGGTCTCGTAAAGAAAATTTTTCGATTTGTTTATTTTAAACTATCTTTCTTTCAAAAATATAATTTTTGTTATACCAATTTCGTGTATGATCGTCGTCTTCTCCAACAATTTCTTCAACAATCAGGATGATTTCTTTTGTATCTCGTAGAGCCAATTCTCTTGCTGGTCCCGTTACGAAACTTCTTTGTATTTGTTTTTCGTAAATTATTTATTTGTTAAGAATCCAATTTTTATGTATATCCATCGATTACTCTGGGTTTGGCTGAAACTGATTTATCGGCATGAAACCTTTTACGCCTTGTAGAAGTACACCAATTGATCTCGTTTGCAGAATTTTTTCAATTTCTTCCTTCTTATGTATCATTATTGTAAATTGTCTATTATTCGTGAATTTCATCTCATTGTGTCTCTTACCGTTCCTCCTTAAAACTCGTCGCTGGAAGCGATGGAATTTCTTCACAAAGTTATCTAAAAATCTGGAAGCATACTTCTTCCGCTTCTGCATACAGGCTTACCGCTCGAAGCTGATTTTACCTATGGCTTTTATTACCAATTCCTCGTTTCAAGTATGCTTGCGTTGTTTCTTTACACACTTGTCGTAGGAAGTTGACCTAAGCTGTTTCTTTGCAAAAATCTTTGAATGTTTGCAAGTACTCGTTCGACTGGCGGTTTATTGAGAATTTTGTTTGGTGTTTGATCAGATATGACTAGACCGTCTAAACTTCTTACACGTTTAAGAGCGACGTAAATTTGGTCATTTGGAAAATTCTCTTTGCTAAACTCAATTACAGCCCCATTTAGTGTTACCGCCCACCTTTTAGAATAAGCGGAAACATTCTCCGCCCAATGTCGTCAATACCTTTCATCGCCTGAAATGTTACTATTACTGGAGATATCGGATTATAGGCATTGATATCTTTGAATCTGCTTTCAATAGATTCGTCGTCAAATTTTATAAGAACCAAGACCGACAACTCTCTCTGTCCCAACTGATTTTTATTTCATCTATAACTCATATATAATATTCATATATAACTCAGCTACTGTTACGTCGCGTAACACGGTCGCGCGCCGTCCCTCGTTGAGGGGGGTCGTCTGGCGTCGACCGCTCTTGACTTCAACAAACATTGGACCCAAGGAGTGCCTAAATCTGTCATTGGCAAATTAGGACCGCTAGACCCGCACATGTCATCGGACCTAATAGCGGTCCTAAAACACTTCCTTGGGACCATTGTTCATATCTGGAAAGCCCGGAGAAAGCGGATATTTTTTCACGCACAAGGCCACCCAGGATTCACGCTTAAGAGGAGACTTCCTCCACCGACCACCGAACAGGAGACTCGTATCAACCAATCATTATCCTGAACTTTAGCCCCGCTTGGCCTAACGAATGTTACAATCCGCAAATCCGCTTTCCCCGTGCTCATGACACGCCCCATACGAACTTTCCTCCGTCCGAACACGGAGACGGAAAGTCAGTCTTCAACGACTCACCGGAGTCACGCAGTCAGTCTTCGACTCAACACTATTCTACAGACGCGTCTAACTTTACGCGCGTCAACGACTCACCGGAGTCACGTCTAATACCTTGTATCTTCTAAGTGGACAATTTGTTATCCAATAAACAGTATATCAGCTGTTACCTCAGTGGTATATTCATTCCAACCACCCCTATTTTCCTAATCGACATAGGGGATCGGCCTAGTTCGCGGCGTCGATCATTCGATCGTAACTGGAATTTACGCCTCCCGTTGGCGCGACTACTCGCGATCGCGTCTCCCCGCGACACGGCTGAACAGCTACTATTATTATTAATTATATAACTATTATTTATTTAACAAATTTATTGATTAAATGTAAAATTATTAATCAGTAATAATCTTGATCACTCTCAAATTTCGTATTTACTTTCGTTATAATGAAAAAGAATATTGCTAAGGCATAAATGGCGCACTTTCTAATATTATAAACTTCAATGAAATGAATGTTTATTAGCATTAGTTAATAACAATTTGTATTATTGGATAATAAATAAATGGTAGATTTCGGGTAAAGTCTGAGCAGACAGGTAGGCTATTCTGCGACCCAAAAAATAGAATCGTTGAATAGTAGAATCGGTAGAGCCGTCACACTTATCAGAGTCTTCCAAAACTTAATTAATGCCAAATATTTGGTAAAATATTCAGCCCATTATAATTCACTTTTAAATATAAATTATTCTTCAAGTTAATTTTTTTCGTTGCGTATTTCTTGATTTAAACATCGAGTTAGTTTTTTGAATTATTCGAAGTTAAAACGCGAGCAGAGTGCTTCAGCACTCCAAGGCCGCAACCTCAACAAATTTCCCAAAGCCTTCGAAAGGTCATGCAACATCACATATAGCAATCTCGTCACAAACTTCAGATATAATCGTTAAAATTACTGATGTTACGCAATTAGAAATGAAAGTATGCTATATATTAGTTGTATCTTTATTTTTTCGCCGCTTTGGAAAAGATTGCAATATGTTTGATACGCTTGTTAGTTAGTGTATGAATGACCTTAAGCGTCGTTGCATATATGTCCGAATAAAACATAAGTAAAATAAAAATTATTTTAATATGAAAATATTTTTTTTAGAATTGATTTTTGTTTCTCGTGCGTTCCATAACTATGATGCAAGGCATCTTGTTACGTAAGACTCTGCCGAGACTACTTGGCGTGCGATGTGTCTGTGGACGGTGATTTGCGTTGCGATTGATCTAGAAAAAGTGATTCGTTATCGATAACGGCATCTGCTTGCGGGATCCGTTATTTAATGGTCGAGATCAGAGCCTTCCACACGCCAGACCGTTAGAGTTCAGGAAATTTTTTCATTTTTGTTCAGGATCACTTGCGGATGATTCTTGTAAAACCGTATTGTCGCAACGGAATCCACATTCACCGTGCAACTTCTTCTATCTCTATCGAAACAGTTTCACAAAAATAATTCTCCAGCGGACGCGAAAATAATCACAACTCTTCTTATAATTATGGTTAAAACTTCTTATTCCAGACTTGTTTATTGTGCTGCTAAATTACATTTCGTCACAATTTCGTGCATGTATTGAATCTATGATTGACTTTGAATGTGTAGAATAAATGCACCAGCGTATTTGATTAAACAATTTCGAACCCTGACATCGATCCTTCTTGCCCTCGTTAGGGCGGAGTCCGACTGAAATACTATCTACTTTGCAAATCGAACATAGGTAAAGTTTGATTTATATTAAGGGCTTGTATAAAGGCATCCTAATATTTCTCTAAGAAAATCTGTGTCGACATCTCTAAATAGAATTGCCGCTTTCAGTGCAATGGGAATGAAACTATTTTTGCACAATCTAGATTATATGCTAAGATTGTAGTGAGTGGTCACACGAAAAAAGCGGCGATGGACAGAGCACATGTAAAGGCTACGTAATTTTTGTAAGAACAGAAATTAGTAGGCAGACAATTGGTCCAATGTTAAAAATGTTTAAAAAACGGACTAAGAATAAGATCCTAGCGATTTCACTATCATATTCGGTGCTTTTGGTGCGAAAAATTAGAGCGTGTATGTCGACAGGGAAAATGAAGTACGGAAAGAATAA
Organism: Bombus confusus; assembly: GCA_014737475.1. Lineage (NCBI taxonomy): Eukaryota > Metazoa > Arthropoda > Insecta > Hymenoptera > Apidae > Bombus > Bombus confusus. The sequence continues at coordinate 27,711 of JACXIV010000007.1, forward strand.
AACGTGCGAGTGATACGGAATATTGTTAGAGCAAATTGACTATTATTTTAACAGGAAATTTATTTCTTATTCAGAATTAAGATATTATTTATATCAGAACTAAAATATAGGTAAATAGAGTTCTGTCCAGTTGTGGCTGCGATATAGATTTCAACAAAAGCATGAAGCAGCACAAACAATTTTGTTTACGTTCCTATTTTCCGAGATAGGACGGTGCAATACCATTCCTAACTGCAACTATGTATTTTTCCGCATTACTTGATGCTGCTTCTCAAGATAAATTCATTAATCTCTCATGTATACTACCGATTTCAATTAATTTTAGAGATACTATGCTTATAAATTTAATGATTTTTACAAGAAAACAATAGCGCCTGAAGTGGCACCTGTCAAGCATTGCCTCTTGAGAAAGAAGAACGGAAATGTAACTACAATAATTGCAGACTTCGTATCTGTTTCAAGAGTCTATATTTAATATGTATTATTTCAGCAATGTTTTTTTCGTAAAAATCAGTAAATTTAAAAGCTCCGTATCTCGATAATTGTATCTTGATAATTGACATTAATGGTATCAATGAAAGATTGATAAATTCGTCTTGGGAAGTACTAGGAAATCATGTGAAGAGAAATATATACGTTCCGTTAAAAATACGAATTTTACGTTCATATCTCGGGCAATAATAATGTAGAAAAAGATTCATCGTTGGCACATATGTACTTATAGATATACATACATACTCCTTATACCATGCAATTCTCATGTCTGGTAAAGAGCTATCCGTAGTTATCGAGACACGCGTATGTATTTAAAAAGGTGTTATATGAAGTACATGAAATCATTAAATTCCATATATGTATTTAAAAAATAACTTCTTTGTATATATTGTGAAATTAAGACACATTTGTAAAGCAATAAAATCTGTCTCATCCGAAGACAGAATGCAGGATGATACCCGTTTAGTTAGGGTTCTCCTACCTTTATGAATGATTCTCCATGCTTTAATCACGCGTCATAAGCCAAACCGAATAATCATCTTTTAACGCGGTACTCGATTACTAGAATAGGAAAAATATAACTTTTTCGTACTTATTATTATATCATTGAGGCGGCTTTAGTTGGATTATTGAGATTCGTGTGTTAAAACTGATATAAAACATGACTGTATTTGTATTTTTTATTAGTCTTTGAAGCCAGAAATAACCTGCCTCTCTATATTCAATCTCGCTTGCACTGCTTACTTCTTTATTTTATTCTCGGTGTACGCATAGCGCTCGAAAATTGACCTCTCAGAATACCACTGTTACGACCGTTCGCGGGGACACGCGGTCACGAATAAACGTGTCAAGAGAGTCGTAAATTCTCGTTACAATTTTGATAATCGACGCCACGAACCAGTCGTTCCCCTGTTTCGATTAGGATAACAGAGATAGTTGAAATGATTGGAACACTGAATTAACAAGGTTAATATAAGCTTCTATTTTTAACAACATTTAAAAATTATAATCAACACGTTACAAATGATTTAGCGATGATACCACTAGTTTATTGTTACAATCTGACTCGACTTTATTATATTTCTCGATATATTCGTTTGACTAAGCGACCTCGATTTTATTCCTCTGAACCTCTCGATGCATTCGGTTTGAATCCTCGTATGATACTGATTGTCCTTCAATCTTTTCCTTTGTGTTCTCTTGGAGACGACCCCTACCACGATCGGGTCTCGTAACCGTTCTCGCCTATGCTCACGCATGCCACCTTTTATGTTAGTAAAATAACAGACCAAAGAGGAATCGGTGGTTCTAGAACTCGCCGTTTGATGACAACTATGCGCTAATCGATAAATTGTATATATTTCGCCGGTCATTTAAAACGATCTGTCTGCGAATCTGTAGTGCCAAAAGAGACGGTTAGGAACACGGCCTATAGTAAACCTCGGGGCGTAACAACCACTGTGTGTTCGTTTGAGTTTTCCATCTTTTACAACCGCTGTTCGCTAAAGGGAGCGAGCATCGGACATAAAGATTTATTAAATACTCAAAAGTACTTCTCTTTTGGGACTGATATATCAAACATTATAACATTTCAACTGAAACATTCTACTGTTCATTGATATGTCCCAACAGTCGATATATCTCGTTTTATAGGAAGCTCGGATTCGATTACGGGCTGCTCTAACATTAAAAGCTTCACTGCACCGGAATGTACGCAACATGACACATTCAAACGTACCAAACCTGAATTTATTTAGGACCGAGCCGAGTATGTCAATGAACATCACTCACCTGATTTTCTTCGTTGCTTTCTTCCTGCTTCTTCTTCAGTTATCTTTTTCTACTTCTCAATAACGTCTCGTAATACCGTGATTATCGGCTACGTCGTATCTCAAATTTCTTACACTCCAAACTTTCTTCCTCTCACCTGACCGACAGTACTTAAAATAAGCACGATTGCTACTCTTGAGAATAAGGACGATGATTGCTCCTTAGCAGATTACTTCGGCGTCATTTTTATACCCCTCTCTGTTGCGAACGTGTATCACGGAAAGGAAAAGAAGAAAAAGTGGGGAACAGAGGGACAGAGAGCGGGAGAAAGAAAGATAAAGAAAGAAATAAAGGCAGAAGTAGGAAAATGAAGAAGTAAAAAGCACGGGGAAATGGAATGATTTATAGCTTTTGAACAGCTTTTCGTTGTCATTCGATAAACTGTACCTTATCTGTTGTATTTGTACGACTCTATTCAATAAACTTCAATTTCGGAAAATTAATTCGTTTAATTAATCTCTTTTTAATATATATGAATAGTATGTTTAGGATATAATGGCTAGATGATTATTTATTACGGTGGTTGTAATTTCGAGAAGCGAAGCGACATGAAATTTGTGCAGAGGGTAGAGGGCTGAACCTTATATGAAATTTTTGTAATTGCATATTTAGAAAGCTGTCACCATCTTGGATTTCGATTATCTTTTAATATGATGTAGAATAGAAATCAATATTTTGAGCAACTTTTTACTATGCATATTACCGTCGAACTCTTTTAGTTTTTTCAGATATTTGCATGAAGCTGCCGGTATCACTACAAGTCTAAGTATTCGTTCGTGACGAAGCAGCAAAAATGTCTTTGAAAACCTATTCCGATGATAACACGATTCTGATGTCCGAATAATTAAATTCTTCGATATTCATATCACTGCAATTTTAAACAATAACAATAAAACATTAAGAGTAATATGAATTCTAATTATATTCTTATTACCCAAACCTGGCCCAGTTCAATAATGGTAATCATTTTTTGGATGCACTTCTGCACGAAGCTTTACTCGAACTCACTCCACTCTTGTTTATATATATTACGAACAGAAAATAAGAGCTAGGTGTCGACTGACACAACGCAGTCTACGCAAGGCTAACACGTACGTTGCCACGCACGTGCAATGAGCAGAATTCACTGTGTAGTGGCACCGATATGTTTTTGCGAATATCTCGGAATGACTGATAATTAGATACCAAATAAAAAGTTGTTCAAAGTGTTGAGCTTCGTAACATATTTACAAATCATCGTCATCGGAGAGGATAGAACGGTTCTACGGTTTTCCTCTCATGCTTGCGAGACAGACAGAAATGAGTAGAATATCCTGTCTTTGTCTGAAACATTTACATTATGCCATGCATACGCAGAGCGGAAACCTTCTTGTCTTTCGTGTTGATTTTTCACGAGCTAATTTTCTTCTATGCTTTCGGTGTACGAGTTTCAAGAGCTGTTTATTATTAACTACGTGTAATCGACATCAATAGAATCGGCCAATAGGGTTTCCATTTCAAATATGTAACATTTAGTTTCTTTTTTTTCATAACCCTCCATCGTTGAATTTATTCACATAATGTTGGATCTTGGATACTAAATCACTAAATTGTAAAGAAAAAGAAAAAGGATGCTAACGAAAATTATGATCCGCTAAAGACATTTCTTTAATTTTGTTGTTAAATTGTGGGGAAAAAATGAAACATAAAAAAATGTCTGCAAATGTCAAGCAAAATGTAACCATGTTTTAATGTCGTTACGTAAACAGTGCCATAGGCAATGGCTCATTTAATAGATTCTATTTTTTTCCACAGTTAAAAAGATAAAAATATATTATTAATCATCTAATGAAGTTACGAATTATACATGCTTGTACGAACTGTGAAATTCCACGTATGGCATTAATTATTCTGCTTGTCAGATTATTCTATATTCTCCTTTCCACATTTACATATAAACGATTAGCAAAAAATATAATATAGATATACATTTTTAACGCACACATATACATATATATCATGTAAATAAAGTTTAACGAAGTATAAGATTTATGACCCAGAAATTTAATAATATTCCTTATAGAAATCTGCGAACTAAGTCAATTTCCTTACATGATTAAGATTAAATTTTTTAATTTCAGTACATACTATTACTATATACATTTATATACTATAAAAATATGCTATAAAGGACAATAACTGTAGGCAATTAGAAAAGCGAGGCTGTTAAATATGGATTGGTTCAAAAGTTGGGCAAAACTATTTTGTTTGAAAACACGTGCCTCGTATGAGATGACCATGGCTATTCTGCGGTCGCCATTTAAATCTACACGAACCCAAACCCTGTCATATCAAAATGAGGACTTTGATTATTCGTATTGGAATTGAGTTATTTTTTTTTTCAACTGAGTCGTCGTAATATGTAAGCAGACATTAATATGGGATGATAGCCATCATCCTTACAACGACCGGATCGGATAGAGTTTACATTTTTCTGAAATGAGATTTGGGATTGTCTATTTTTTAACAGCGGCCACTAACATATGTGAGATTGATGTGTATAAAAGATTTTTTTATATTTTCGAGATAGTTTTGTATTCGTAAAAACAAAAGAAATAAATATTAAAAAGCTCGTTTGTTATATTAATTGTTTGTGGGTGGCCGTGACCGGTTTGTAGAAAGAATAGATGAGCGGTCGGAAATTTTCGATCACAGTCCACGGTCGTACACGTGTAGCTAAAATTCAATATACTAGTAACAGCAGTTGTTCAAGATTTAAGGTTGTCTTGCGTTTACGATACGGACAACAAGTGTGCAATTTATAGGGAAGGTGGAATTTTCCACATTGCACATTATAAAGTTTACAACTCGAATCACGTCGAGAAGTTAATTAGCATATTAAGCGCTCGACGGATCCGCTCAATATCAAACGATGTGCCATAAACTTCGACCGGATAAAAACTTGACAATAGATCAAAGACGATGTCGATAACTGGACGTCACACTAGGCACCCTCGACCAGATAGGCACAAAACGCACCACATACGAAACGCCCATGACAGTTTGATAGTCACAGGGTTGTACAGAAACAGATTCTCACCTCACAGGAAACGTTGACGACAACACAGCCCCTAGACTGACATTTAGAATATGAGCGCCACGCATTTTAAGACTCATCACGCACTCGTCTACGTTTAAATTCTGTTACTTACATTTCATTACATTTATACTTACTCTTACATTTATACTAAATAAATACTACTTCAAACAAACATACTAATCACAAGTCTATTAGAAATCTTTATTCTCCCTCCACCTTGAGCGTTAGTATCGTTTAAGGTTCGCGACCTCAACCGAATAGTTGCAACTTGAGTGATTGCCACATAATTGAGAGGTCGCAACAACAGTTTTTTGCAATTGTCTCGAAACGAATTCCGAGCTACAGTTATGGGTATAGGAAGGAATTGTTCAGAATGCACAATCGTCAAGCAAGACGTAACGATTTTGAATTTATTTGCTTACATACGCAACGCTATAGGCACGATAGAAGGGAGAAAAATGATATTCTTTACACGTCCCTATAATCAACCGTGATTAATTAGGAGTGAATAAAATTGAGTATTTTTTGCGCAGACGTATCCCAGTGAGCTCTATGTTCGATATACAGAATAATAGGCTATTTAAGTGGAAACCCCTAAATACATCCGTTATCTTTGGCTTTATGGAAGAAATGTTCAGAACAAAGTTAATTGTATATAAATATACATGAAGGGTTTTTTAGTATTGTACAGACGGAAGAGAAAAGCCCAGCATAATAATTTACGATACATAAAATCCCGTGGCGCGACTGTCACCTGAGACAGCCATAGGAGGAAAGGTCAGATAAGGCTGAAGTGTAAAGCGGAAAGACAGTCAGAGTCGGAAATAGTGTCGTTGTGTGGATACCAGTGTGTCATTGTGTCGTGCATAGAGCTGAGTGTAGTTAGTGACGAATAGTGACTGCGTGCATATATAATGACGGAGTATCATACTTGATATTGTGTTGCCGTCAACAATATATGTGTTTTCGTCATTTGTTATTTTATCTAGTTCCATTTAAATTAGTAAAGAATTAAATTAATTAACAGATAAATTTATCTCTAATATTGAAATAAATCATACCGTTACCAAACCTACTAGCATTATACCTTTCCACATACATATTTATATACTCAGTCTGTATTTATCAAAAATATTTTATGCAAATAGTTAAATATGCTTATGTTTGGTATTAGTGGGTTCGTAACAGAATGTTTTACTCTGTTTCTAAAAATGAGGTAATCGCTTTAAGATGGATGGAAGCTTGGAATAAGAAAGTAAACTTTCAAAAAGATATGCATATTAGCATAAATAAAGAATATTTTAAAGGATATACATATTAAGATACGAGAAGGATATTTTAATAATATATAAGTGTTTGTCTTTTACGTCTATAAGTATTTGTAATAGTCCATTTAATTACATTTTCATAGCTCGTATATGAACTATAGATTTCTGCTGAAACTGTTATAAAGAGAAATCAGCTCATTTAGCAAATTGTGAAAATTGTTCACCAAGAAAGAAGCATAACCTTGTGGATACTGTTATTCCAACTGAGAATTTACCGTGGAAGATGAAAAAAGTATTGGAAGAAGTACAAAATTAGCAAGACATGTATTTTTATGTAACCAATAGGTATATATTGATATTATATGTTACTAATACAGTTGCATTCAATATATTTAAGATTTTTTTCTGCAGTGAAAACAGTCCAATCCTATTACAACTAATGTAATTGACACATCGATGAAAAGCGATATATCTGCTGAACAATTTTCCCAAGAATTAGCAAGATTTATGCTAATTACCTTTATGTAATGTATAGCAAAGTATCTATTTTAAATATGTAAAGATATTTATTCTAAAGCATTTACACAATTTAACATTTTCATAGCTTTTACATACAATTATAACTTATTTATAAAGAGAAACAGTAATACCTCGTTAATGATCTTTTTTCAGGTGTTAGAAAAGTGTTATAATTGATTTAAATGAGCTGTTACGTCCCAAGGCTTATTATAGGCCGTGTTATTAACCATCTCTTTTGACATTACAGTGTCGCGGACAGATCGTCTTACATGACCGGCGAAATATACACGATGAATTGATAAGCGCATAGTTATCGTCAAGCGGCGAGTTCTAAAAACCATCGATTCGTCTTTGGTCCGTTATTTTACTAACACAAAAAGCATAGGCGCAAACGGTTACGAGAGCCGATGGTGGTGAGGGTCGTCTCCAACACAAAGGAAAAAATTGAAGGGCAATCAGTATCATACGAGGATTCAAACCGAATTCATCGAGAAGGTCAGAGTGATAAAATCGAGGTCGCTTAATCAAACGAATATATCGGGAAATATAATAAAGTCGAGTCGAATTGTAACAATAAACTAGTGGTATCATCGCTAAATCATTTGTAACGTGTTGATTATAATTTTTAAATATTATTAAAAATGGAAGTTCATATTAATCCTGTTAATTCAATGTTCCAATCATTTCAACTAGCTATGTTAACCTAATCGAAACAAGGAAACGACTGGTTCGTGGCGTCGATTATCAAAATCGTAACGAGAATTTACGACTCTCGTTGAACGCGTTTACTCGCGATCGCGTCTCTCCGCGAACGGTCGTAACATGAGCAATTAAAGGAATTAAGTAAAGAGAAAAAAAAAAATTAGAAAGAAATTAAAATTAAGTAAAGAGAAATAAGAATAAAAGAATTTGGAAGTAAGAAACATCAAATTATAAAACATGCAATCAAAGAAAACGTATGCAATGATTTGAAAAAGTTATTCATTCGAAAACAAGTAGATGTCTTAATGAGTGATAAACGAAAGAGTCAAGTAGAATGTGGAAGATATATGTACTGCGATAAAAATTAAGAAGTGTGAATCTAGGAGCCAACCGCTTTTTAAGGGAAAATCAGTATACTTTTCGTATTAAGTTGCAACTCGAAGTAGTTAAGTGATTGTTCGCATGGAAGATCTTTCGCACTATACTTGTACACGGTTATTTTATAATCGAGTGAAAATATTTGCAAATTGACCAAAATACAATCGTCAACCGGACGTAATTGAACACATTTTCTATAGTGGTTTCTGCTTCTAAGGAAATCCTTGGTTTCTTCGCAGAATTTTTTTGACTAGTTTACTCACCGTAGATTGTTTACTATTTTTGGAAGGCTGTTCGGAACATATAGTGGATGATACTTGGTGATGGCATTATAAGGAATGAGAAATTAGGTTGGGGAATTTCAGTTGCATTTCCGAAATGAATTAAGATTTTATTGGCTGTTTTATCTATAACTTGAGTCAGAGTTTCATGAGTACATATTTATTTACTTGTGCTTTCGGTAACATTCACAGATTGCGACGTACATTCAAAGAACGTCCATTTCATGTTCTGTTTATATCTGAAAGTACTACGTCTGTTTTGAACATCCTTAGAATGTTCGCAAGACTTAAATTTCGTATGTCCGTTTTTGAAGTCCTACGAGTGAGCTTAGGATTTGAATTTCGGATGTTTCATAAACGTCCCTCTCACAAATCCCATTGATTCTCGGGTCCAAAATTCAAATATGATAGGAACATTCATCTCGTAAATCTAAAGAACTACATTTCAGATGTTTTAAGAACAACCATTTTGTAGATTTGAGAGATGATTAAAAAGATAAAATGTTCTAAGAACATTCATTGCAGAAATACAATATCTCTAATCTCGTAATTATTTGTAACTTTGTAAAGTTTCCATGTTTAGTTTATACGTGCACTAGGAATTTTAGATTCAAAAAGTGGCGGTGCAATAAATTTTTAAAATTTTAATCGCAACAAATCGGTGTCTAACAATACATTATAACTTATATATTAATATATAATACATTATATATTATTGTTAATATTATATACATAATTATTAATTAGTAATTATAGTATATAATTTACATGCTTATAATAATTGGAATTTTTATTCAATTTATTCTTGTTTATATTATATATATATATATATATATATATAAACATTACTTTCCTAAAAAAATTTGTCGTCCCGTATTGGACTATTACAACGTTCTCCAAAAATGTATAGAAGACGTCTTTAAAGTAAATTTAAACATTCGGAAACCGTTTGTTATAAACCGTTGAAAACATTACCACGGCGTTTTTAAAAGCTCTGTAAACATTTGCAAAAAGCGTAGAAAATATTACTTTCGGGCATTCGAAAAATGTTCTGAAGATCGTTGATACAATACGTCTTCAGGATATTCCATTTTAGAAACGGGACCTTCTTACGACATTTAAAGAGCGCAACGAAGATATACATATGGCGTCAACCTTCTCGGGACAGTCGCCCAATGTTCAGCACAGAACGTTCGGCACGGATGTCTTTCGTACATACATAAAATGTATTTGGGCTAGCAATATTTTTGGGGCGGGTATCTACGCTCTTCTGGTACTTCGCGAGGTGACCTTCTCCTTTACGTAGAAAGCATGCGAGTTTCTCCATTGGTAAGTAATCCCAGTAAATCATTTTAGCTCGTGTGTTTCTAGTTAATTTGGAACCTCTTCAGATAGGATATACATTTGCTTACGAAAATTTAATATATGATTGAAGTTAGGATCACTCGTTCTTGCTCGGATAAAAGTTGTGTACGAAATTGATCGAATATTTAATTTGATTAATCAGTGATTTTCCCAAATCGGGGGATTTTCATTAGTTTCTAACATACCCCCCTTCCTCTGTTGCACAAATGTGCTCCAAACTAATCACGCAAACGATAAATCCGTTCGATACAAAGAACTCACGCTTGTTCGCGACGAGGAGCTACAAAGAAACATTCCAAAATATCAAATTATTACGCATCGAACCTAAATGATCCAACCGACAAGTCCAGTGTCGAAGGTAATTCGTGAAGGCTCGTCATTGTGCAACATACTCGATCCGCGTAGTTCCAGTGGTTCAGCCAACACGTTCAACCAAAACGATGTCGCAAACACTCACTCTGCCACTCGGCACACAAATTTCGAGACAAACGATAGTTTAGGATTGCGCATCGGTTACATTGTATGTGACTGAACGTTAAGTCTTTTGAAGTAGCTCATACACGAGCTTCATGCGAAGAATGGAAACGTCAAAGTATCCGACGATGATGCAACGGAGCTCGATAATGACCGGAAGATTCAGATTTGAGAGCGAGTCGTTCCTCGAGATGGCGTCGTCCGTGTTTTCGGCCTCTTGACTCCAGAAGTTTAGCTGAGGCGTTTTGTCGTAATCATCGAACTCGACGAAAGGTCTCATGTTACTACCTCGTAGGCAGGATATTCCATTTTAAGTCGATTGATCTTGCCCAACTCCTCCATACGAAACTTTTCTGCAAAATCTTCAGTAGCCAGCTGGCTACTGAAACGAACAACATCCCCATAAGAAGAAGACTAAAAAGAAAACACCCCACTGTCCTAACTAAAAAAATAAGATAAACGAACTCGAAGATGGTATCCCGCTAGGGGTAGCCATCCACATGTTATTTAACAATAAAACTAGAAAAATTTACCAAATGTCCAACTGGATAAATTGTGAAGAATAAATTAAATAAATAAAAAAATCTGTTGTGTATCGACATCCTGTTGAACTCGATCTGATCGCTTTCGATGCAGCTTTTGTTCTGTAACTAACGAAGATCAAGGGAATAACAGTTTAATACAAAGCGGCGTTGAGGAGCTGGGCTCGTGTTTTCACTCTACTAATTTGAAAGCAAACCGTTGAGAGAGATTCAATACCTATTCTTTGCAAAGGATAGGTTTTAAACTCGAACCTGTTTAGTGTTTGCCGAAGACAATGAAACGGACCCCATATTTTGTGATTCCGTTGGCATTTCGATTAGCGGAATCTTTTCTCCTATAACCGATTTTCCAACAGATCTCCAACGTAATATAAGGAGGAATGTTATTATACTCAAGTAACATTCCAAATAGAATTGACAATGCAGCACGCGTATCGCAATGGATTTCACGCAAATCTACGGAGTTATGCGTATCATTTCCCGTGCTTTTACTGTTGACTTTAGTCGACTGTGAGCTTACGCATACGCGTTATGGGTATATGTAGTGCCGAGCAGGCAATGTTGTCCATCTAACGTGGAACAAGAAAGCGTATCCAGTTCTGCTTTGATATATCCTCCAACGGATTCTACTTCAATTAACTTACATTTCGAATTATGCTTACTTGGAAATTATTACAACGTAATTTTTATTTAATTTTAATTACGATGAAATTGTTCACATTTTTACGCGATGTTTCGCGATATACGTTTTATTGGAAGTTTTTTCCCGCGCTTTAACATCCCGTACTATATATGGTCCTACGTAGTCAATTCCGAACCCTTACTATCCAATACTTTCGGGACACTGTATGGATTGCGAGTAGAACTTAACCATGTAGTGTGCATCGAGCTAGTCCGTTCGCTACCTGCCTTCCACGAGTTCCTACAACCAGCGAGATAAAGCGAGGATATTCACAGCCTTTTTACCAAATGTCCAGCTGGATAAATTGTAAAGCACAAATTAAATGTAAAGCACCGAATAAATGGCTTCAACTTATCAAAAATCGAACGAGCGTGCGTTAGGCTACATTAGCCGAGTAAACGATTTGCGCGCAGCTATCATAAACTGCGATAGACGCGGCGCGAAGTCCGAAAACATGATCGAGATCATTTCAAACGAATGAGATCATATTATCGAGTATTTCGTATTCTGAAACGAATTACAAATTACAAAAAGCAAACATATTCCTTGAATCAATCAACGTTTTGTTAACGTTCATGGAGACATTCGTCAGTGGATTGGAGGTGACCAAATCCTCTTTTTTCTTCTTTTCCGCTGGCGATGAAATCAGAACGGGTTGTTTCCCCGAAACATTTCCTTTTTTAGCCTAGACCATGTCTGGCTTGTGTGTTATTTTTTACCACTGTCTTCCAACGCAACACAGTATAATGCCTTAGACTACATACGCGACAGGTTCGCTTGCCCGTACACTTTTCAACATCGTAACGGTTGAAGAAACAGTTAATACAAAACTACCCCGCTTTGACAACGAAAAAGGCAACGCCTTAAAAATCATAAACGAATCTACCAAGTGACTTGAACGACAAACCGGCTCGGTTTATCGTTCGGTTTAAAAAATAACTGTGCTCGTGGTGTTTCTTCGCGCGTTTCATCAGAAACTGAAAACTTCAACGCGCGATTTTACTGCTGGCTTGATGACAGTGAAAGATCCTTTGCTCTCTTTTCTGACCAACAACGACTAGGAAATCTTCTAGTTATTCACACGGATATTTTACAGCTTCTACACGTAACTGTTCCTCATCTAAGTCCGAGTCAAATGTCTGAATGAGCAAGTGAATTAAGATCCGACTTGCCTCGTTCACTTTACCATCAAAGCTGTGCAATGAAGCTGACATTTGTTTGAACGTAGTGTGATTAGCCTTAACAGCTTGTGCAGTTTCAAAGCAAAGAAATCAAGACCCCTATAGTTTCGTGTTTTTCCTTCAACGTTTTCCATGCGATTTTAAAATTATCGTCACACTAAGGTCAGACTCTGTCGTACATGCTTCATTCTCGGGAGACGTAAACAAATACTGTAAATGCATTTTGTTCGATAGAGATTCGTACTCTATCATTGGCATTTCATATAAATCCGCGAAGTGTTTGTATTTATCAAAATCTTCGCGGAATTTCGGCAGTCTTCGTATCGGAAGCTTTATTGCACTGTGCGACTTATCGGATTTGTTATTGGCATACTAAAGTATGGCATAAGTACTCCCTGTGGACAACTTCTTCGGGATATAGTTCTGCTTCCTTTACAACCTCTCTGATATCAGCACGAAAGAGGATGATCAGCTTCGTCATGGCTAGTCATGACTTAAAAGTTCTATCCTGCGCCTCTACATAGGGTGCTGAGAGTTGCTTGCTTTTTTCCTTGAGGTTGGGCTGCACTCTACTCAACTGTTTGAGGTGAAAGTTCCCGATGGAGAATCTAATGCAAAGGAAATAATGTTATTTGAGAATCCAACTGTCTTTCCAAATTCGAGATGATTTAGACTTACATGAAGGACAATGATGATGCTGCGTTGATTCCATGTAACGAATAAAATAATGGGAGTCTTTATCCAGATAAGAACAAATGAGATTGAATAAAAAAAGAATGAATAAAGAACGAACATATCTGTTTGTGCAATAGAATGAACAATACAAACGATACAGTTAATTCGAAGATAACATTTTTATTTATCCGAACGCAAATTATTAACTCGCAAATTAATTATTTCGCACGGACGATTTACAAGACCTTTTGCGATCGAATCCTACAGAGGACTGCTTCGCTCGAACTGCAGCTACACAAAGTTTAAGCGATTTCAACCTCATGGCGCTGTTGCCAAAAATCATAACTTCTCTTTTCTTCGTAGCAAACTATCCTTCCGGCACTAACGGTAGCGCGTACGTGACGCGATATTTCCCCTTAAAATCAGACCATATTGAGAAGGCTCGGTGATTCGATCACACCTAACCTTGTACAAGGACCAAAGTGACTGGTGACGTCACACAGAACGCCCAAGAACTGTGCGTTCTACACCAGTAAAATATCAGAAAAATTTAATTCAATTACTTTGATTAATAAACAAATATATGTAACGAAAATATGCACTAACCGTTCCTAGTAACGCGAATTTTTCTTCTCCGCAATTTTTTTAATCAAGAAAGAAAAATTTGTTACAATCCTGTTCTTCTTTAAAAGTCACTCTTTCCATATCCTTTTTTCTTGTGTTATTTAAAATAAAAATTATAATTCACATGAAAAATTTCGTCAAAAGAAGTAAAAAAGTATATTTCTTTATTATTAAATGAATCTGCCTTGTTACTTTATCATACATTAATACATAAATAAGAATTATAATTTTTATAAATTCTGGAAATGTAATGCTGAAGAAAGATAAACTTTGAAAAAGAATTATGAAAAAAATTATAGAATGAACCTATTTCGTTACAGTTCCAAATACTTATTGTATACTTGATAATAATTAATAATTGTGCCACTACTGTGTTATACATCTGTACATGTACATGTATACTTCAACTGTTCGGAAGTCAAATCGTATAGATAGACTCCGACAATCGAAGACCATAAAGAATCATATTGTAACTGAACTCGTCCATAACAGAATAGTTGGATGAATAGTTCTTAAACGCTACATAGTGTGATCGATCATGCGATTACTTAATTCTCCTTTTTAGACAATACGGAGGTAATTCCACTTGTCGAAGCTAGGTCCAATTCAAATCGTTACCTTCAGTGACGTTGCATGCGATGAACTGAACGTTAGGCGAGAATACTTCGCGATGGATAGACGTAGACTGATTTTGCATGTTTCGATCGTTGACTAGAGTATCGAGACGCTTGATCCGTGATAAGGCCAACCTTTCGATTTTGTTCAAGCACGATGATACGAATCTACGTCATGTATATCGCGATCGTGTGAATACGGACATGACGTTCGAAAATTTTTCCAACCTTTTCTCGCATACCAATGGTCAAGGAAGAAATACGCAAAAAAATACAAAGAAAGAGTGGTAACACATCAAAACCAGCTGGCTGCTGAAACGAGCAAAACCCATATAAAAGAAGGCTAAGAAGAAAACATCACACCGACCTCGCTAAAAAAGTAAAATAGACAAACTGGAAGATGGTATCCCGCTGGGGGGAACCGTCTGCATGTTATTAATAATAAAATTAGAAAAATTTACCAAATGTCCAACTGGACAAATTGTAAAGCTCAAATTAATAATAGAAAAAAGACCTTTGCTCGCAATGCTGGAAGCAAAAGTACTGCTTCCACGTGACAGACAGGCACAGTCAAATCGATATCGATGAGGATTTAATGAATTCGTCGTAACGTAAGAACGTCGTTCGTTTAAATTATTCTCCCGAAAAAGCATTTCCGTAGAACAACAACGGGCGAGGCATATGGTTGCCAACGTCGATGACAAGGATGATATCGATGAAAAGTAAACAATGTAACGGAAAGACCTTACATAAGAAATAATCAAGGCAAGCGAAAGCGGTTAGAATTCGAGTTACGATCGATAGTGGAATCTTTAAAGTGCTTAATCGAGCATCTTAAAAAAAAGAACGAAACTCTCAAGCGATTAACACTGACGAAATCCATTTCCATTCGTAAAAGCTACGACAATGACGACAACGCTGATAACAACAGGCATGATAGAACATTTACGACTACGCAAAAAGAACCTGACAACAGTATTATAGACAATATATTGAAGGTCTTGGTGTGCAATATCAGGCAAGAACCGGAGAAATATCAAGAGAAACACGCACATTTGCAAGTGGATCTTGGTTCATTAGTGAAGAATTATTTACAGGATTGCTTTGCTGGTACCACGTAGCAGATCGACAACGTATACGGGGTATATTTCTCAAACGATAAACTCATGGTAAATAATGCGAGTAAACGATGTGAGGTACAAGGGTACCCGAGGTCTATCTGAACTAATATTTAGAAGAATACCCAACGATAGTCTATGCACAAAAGCCGATAAACATGGCAAAGCGTTCGAAAGGAGTTTAGTTGCCTCGAAAACGCATAAGCGTAATAATTCCTCGATCATTTCTATGATAGGTAACAAAGGATATAAGTATAAACGCGTTATAGCGCCGGTGGTTGCTAATCCCTTAACCTACAATATCGTGTGAGAGGCGTGGTATGTCGATCGGGTCGAACACAAAAAACACGTTTGGGAGAGTTGGTATGTCGATGTTGTTGTTATATACTTGATGTTATATACTTCAGGCTACTAAATTTTTCTTATTCAATGATAAATTGGTAGTAATTATTCATCAAATATCTTGCGAAATAAAATTAGTTGTACACATTCATTTACATATCAAAAGAAAGGTGTGATTTGCATAATTTCGAACGTTCAGCCAAACCGTGAAATGGCTCGACGTGCGACCAATCTCGTTGTTGTTTATGGCACGCGCTGTTGCAACTTAAATTGCGAGGCAAGCGATTAAATGCAAAGCCGTGGAATGCAATTGCTACTATCGAAAAACATGTTTGTAATGAAAAATGCGATTGATATGATTGCAACGTTCATTGAGACGATTCGCAAGAACTGATGGATCGATTGAGACTGCTCCTTTTCGCACGAACAGCTGATCATATGAGATATAACAGATGATAACAAGATCTTGTTAATACCTGCGAAGCTTCGTGAAGCTGGTATAATAGTTATACATGAAACGTTCTCTCGATCGTTGAAATAGCAGTTGACGAAATGTCGATCAAGTTTGCTGTGTCATTCGATTTGAGAGGAGAAGAACGTATTCCCAGTTGCAAATTATGTTCCCGATAATACTCTATGTCGGAGGAGGACGGAACGTCCGACGCAAGAGGAAGAAAGATAAGAGACGCCGCGGCACCGGAAGATCATAACGTCATGATTAAAGCTTACATCCGGAACTACGTACGCGATAATACCTTGTGTTTGTTGCCTAACGGGAAGATAATCGATGTTACAAACGACGGATGGGTAATATCGGTGGATTTGTTGTAGCTGTGGGTGCGGCTACCAAACTTTACGTAGACACTGCCGTATTTCGAAAGTATATCGACCTGGGAAGAAATATGGAAAAGCTTTGAAACACAATTGAGAACCGACTGAAACATCGACGTGCGGAACCGAATAGAGAAACTTGCCGATAAAGTAAAGACGTTGATTGCTACCGAATGCTCAAGCTTACGATCTCATTAATGATGCAGGCATTAAATAGTAACACGGAGGAATCAAGTAATACAAATATCGCAAGTGATCATATATAATGATGCACCGATGAACCGTCGGTCAGTCGTCGATTGTAAATCACGATGCGAATGGACGAAAATTTTTTTCATCTGATAATAAAAAAGATGATGAAGGGGAAGAAGAAGGTATCGCTCGAAGATGAGTATTGCGCTAAGTATGTGGTCTGTCTATTTGTAATATTAACTTAATTACTTATTAGTAATATTAACTTATTAACTTGTTGTTTCTTTTTACGAATTCCTTTATGAGCAAAGAGAAGTGGAAATTGGTGGAAGAATTACACGCACCAGAGGGATGTCTTGCGCAGGTGATTGATTATACTCGGGTTCGATGATCTGTGGCAGGCCTACATAACAGAAGTTCGCGCATATGTAAAGCAGAATCACAGACACTAGTACATTCTCGCTATTATCGAGGTGTTCATCAAGTACGCCTGGATCGCACTTGAAAGAGTAAAAGCGAAAAGGTACGGTCAAGGCCATTGTATCGACATTGCGTAAGAGCGGAAGAAGCTGGCGCAAGCTGGTGCAAATAGGCATGGGACAGAAATTTTACTACCCCGGCTCTAAAAAAAAAAGCGATCAGTCATTATTTGACCTACAGCGTCATGAAAGTATCGATAGTAAAACGCTTTATTCGCATTCTCGAACACGCGATGTAAAAATTCTACTTGTTGAACCTATCAGCGGAAACATTGTACTATCACAGTATGATCTGTACATGTAAGCGTCTTTTATCCACCGTATATAGTAAGGTGAAAATCGCAGATCCGACAAAATTCGAAGTCGGCACTAAAGTACGCGTGAGCAGGTTCAACGCGGCGGTCGATAAAAGTTACACACTCAACTGGTCGGCGAAATCCGCAGACGAAAGAATCCGCTCATGGACTTGTTAATCGCTTCGCGAAATGATCGTATTATCGGAGGTTCTACGGTGAGTTACAGAAAGGAAATAAAATGTATGTGAAATGGTTAGGATTCGATACTTCTCTTAACTGATGGACAAACAAAAAGGACATAATTTCATTTAAATAAAGAGACTTTAATTGCTATACCGTGTCTTTATTTTTAACAATATCCTCAAAATCGATGTATTCATACATTACTGATGCGTCAACATTACAGTATCGTAAAAATAATGCAGACATGATTTAATAAAGTTAAAGATGTATATAGATAATCGTATGTGTGAAAGTTTAAATATACGTTTACGTCTAACCATTTACATCTTTGATCTTATTACTTCGTATATTCATTTTTTACGACAATGTACTGCCGCCACGGGAGTGTACGTGTTGAAATTAGTATAATTTATTTATATTAAATATAGTTTATCGTCTACACTTATCGTGTATACGTCATGCAGTATAAATTTTATACGATCCTGTGAGGAACAGTTTTCTCTTAACCTGCAACGTCATATTAGAAACGTGGTACGTCAATCGAGCCAAACAT
>JACXIV010000007.1:47081-64641 GCA_014737475.1 Bombus confusus
ATGGTATTGAAAAGTTTTTCGGCCGAAAAACCTGAAAGTTTCTGGAAGGATGGAATATTCAAGTTGCGTGAAAGATGGAAAAAGATTGTAGAACAAAATTGCATCTATATAATTTAATACATGTACATCGAATCGAAATGTAAATTGGAACGTACTTTCCTTAAATGTATGCTACGAATAACATACATTTTCGTTCGCAACAAGTTCGTTCTACAAACTCTCGTATAACCGCACGTCTGTTCCCATCTTTTATCGAGCCGCGTACTTGTTCTTGTTTGTCCGCAGACCGTGCGAATTGTCTTCAGCGTAATCACTCATGTTAAACCGACGAATGTTTTGCGCTTGATGACGTCAAACGTGTTATTGTACGCCAGCTCGTAAATCAAACTATCCGTATCCGTGTGCATAATTTTACAACTTTTAGCAAAATTCGGTAGAATATAATCGTAGCGAAACTCATATGGACATGTTCTGGATATATCCAACATATACATTCCCATGTACAAAAGTTTATGAAACGTTTACTTCCTTCACAGAATGTGATGATAAATTATCACACTATAGTGCAAGACTTTAAAAGAGAAATCGAGCTTCGTTTGCAAGATAATGAAAAAAAAGCAGAAACATGCCATATTAAACATTTAAATATCCTATAATTATTTTCCCTACTGTCTGTGGACATTTATGGACTGAACACTCGCAATACGTGTGCGAACTTTTTATAAATATTGTTAATATGTGCTTTTAGTTATTAATTATTTATGGAGACAAATGATTAGAAAAACTATTAATCTTCTCTATTCGGAAATTCCATAAGCCAATGTTTTTATACAGGGTGGGGCATTTTAAACAGGTCACCTGAATAAATCTTTCACCATACACACGTACCGTTTCTCTCATAATACTATGACATTCACCTTAAATAAGAACCATTTCTACTTTCTCTGCTATCGTGTAACGCATTTTAGAAAACTGAACACAGACTGAATAAATATTATATTACGAAGTTAAATAGTTATATTAGGTAGTTAAATTACCAATAATGTTTGAGGATACAGATAAGCGTACAATGTGATTGAATGTTTGTTTATCTTTTGTGATCAGTGTCACGTAATACACACACGTGATACACAAGTATTCGAAAAGTACTCTGAGACAGTTTATTTTCTACTGCAGTTGACTTTGGGTGACCTTGACTTATCTCCATAATAGGTCATTTTATTCGCCTTGAAACACTCTATCAGAATGTAAGTAAAAAAATATACTGTTCCATTTAAAAAAGCAGAGTTGACCTCCATATCTTCTTGACGCCTCCACCTACAGAAAAATTGGTAATACCAGATTATGAGCCCCCCGATACCAAGTAAGTTTGGTCTAATGCATTTTCTCCTATCTTTAAAAAGAAGCGAGTTATTCATGTGACCTGTTTAAAATGCCGCAACCTGTATATATAATAGCATGGTCCCACGCGTAACCAGCTTCAAGTTCGTGTGGTTGTGCGTGTTTTCCATCATTTCCTCAGAGAATGCGTTATTTATTAATTTAAACTAATTTTTTCTTAAATCTTTTGCCTTCTACGAAGACGTTAGCCTGGTATTTAAGTCGATGTAATCATGCAATCACTGCGATTGATGGAACATCAAAATACCATGTATCTTTTTCAATTTTAATCCATGTTTCGAACATCGTTGCAAATAGCAGTAATGTATCGGAGTCTGATATCGAGCGGTGCGAACAGTTTCTCTTCCTGATGCTTGCCTCCGTAACTGCTAATATTTTAATACTGCCTATTTAATATTTAATTGCCTCCGAAATGTGAAACTGGAGTCTGCGCATTCAGAAATGTATTTAAAATTCGCAATTGGTCAAAAAAGGAAAAATATATTATATTTGAAGTTTACGACAAGTTAAAAGATATTTAAAACAAATCTATACGATCTTGTATTTTCGACGCAATGTCTAATACAGATAAGTGTATACGATACAGTCATCTGTCTTAGTTATCCATCATTGCGTAACAATGCTAGTATAGACAATAATGAAGGAGTAAGGCGTATATATTACATATAAATGAGACTTTTGCTGTCATTATCGTTAGGAAGAAACGGAAAGAGATGTAAATCATTTCGCTTAAGATAGCTCTGATACTAGCCTTCGTTACGGCAGCGACAATGTTAAGAATAAAAAAAAACGAAAGCGAAGTCCAATTTGCCATTCGCTATCTCACGCAGTACGAATTCACCGAAAACACTGACGATCACGTCATTCATGGAGATGATGAAATGTTCAAAATGAATTGCAAGAATGCTACAAACTGCCGAAAGCAAGGTTTAGTGACAAAAGAGTTTAGAGGTATTTAGTGACGAAATGTTAAATTTGATTACAAATTCTAAACGTGGCATTTCGGACATTCCTTCACGTTTAAAAATACACGGGACGAAATAGTCTCAAGCACGCGTTATTTGAAATTTTCATTTCACCAGCAAGATTCTGTTCAAGACGGCGAGCAAAGCGTTCAAGAAATGGAAAAACCATGCGAATTTGCGATTAGTTCGCAGCGTTATTTTTCTAAAATATATTAATCAGTTTTGTCATGAGAAAACATTGATATACTGTTTATCGAAGTTCGGCAGTCAGGTGCCGATGAATTCTGTGCGTGTTAAGAGTTGTGGGTATACATAGTCGAAGCATTGTTGACTACAACTTTTTTGTCCTATTTTGAAGTGTTTTATTTGATATGACAGGAACGAAAGAACATAAGAGAAAGGATACGAAAAGAAAGATAAAGAAAATAAAGAATCTACAGGGAAAAGATGTCCTTATTCCTAGAATTCATTGATCAAACATAACAGGGAATAAAAGCTTATATGGTTAGTATCGATAAACAAACAATTATATAATAAGTGATATTAGTTCAAGAAGCAATTGAACTTTTAAAATTAGAATATCTGCCCGATGAGGTAATTATCACGATGTAAAACATTTGTTTTTCTGAAAAACGCGATACTTATGCTATTTTTAGACGATTGTTGAACGTGGCAATCCTTTTTACCTTTGTTTTTATCTTTTATAAATGACACAAAATATTTACGGGTATCCGTTCCGGCATACAAAAAGGGATACTTTAAGTTATTATGAGAATATAGACAAGTCAAATATGTCCTTTCGCACTAAAACTCAAATAAATGAATCATAATTGTTGACTATTTTTAAATAGTTACTTTTGAGAAAAATGTTGACGAGCAATATTTAGATTCAAAATATAAAGTAGCTGTCAATTATAAAAGTCGCAATTAAATTTTAATCTTTAATAAATCATATTTTTATATTTCGTTAAATGATTCACTATATGGCATGCTATCAGATATTAAGATTACATTTCCTGAAGAGAGACATGTATCTGTTTGTGCAGGGCCCACCTATTGTGAGAACGTAGACTCTTATCCCGAAGATATAGTAGTAAATAAGGCGCTTTGGAGAAACTAATGTATTAAATATCTGGTTAGTGCAGATTCAGTGAGTACTGTAAGTAAGAAGTAACTATGTGCAACTTCAGTGATACTGAAGATGTTTCTGGAAGCGAAATAGATCGATTGTTCGACCGGTCTTTCGTTCCACTAACAACCGCGAATATGTAAAAGGAGAGTCCCTTCCAGATTTCCGAAAAGTGCGGATATGTGAGCATGGATCATGCTGCTGATTATTGTATCCATATTAAAGTTCGTAAAACGTCTGTAAATAAATAGTAAATAAAAATCATACCATACACCAGGTTATCATGGCGTTACAATATGCAATATTTTTTAACATTTAAAAAGATTTCAAACAATATTTTTGGATTGTTGTAACATATTTTACATGGTTTTAAGTTGATATTGAACAAAGGCTCAAATCAAGGATGAACTATTTCACAGCATATCGTTTTTGTTATAAAAATGAATATAATACAATTAAATATAAAAATGTTTGCTATTCAAAGAGCGAGTTACATATTCATTATTAACGAAGAACAAAGAGTCTTTCTGGAAACAGGTCCGTAATTAATTTTGTTTTTTCTTTAATTTCAGATGGAATAATCAAGTGCTGTAACAAATTAGAAATCACCATCATCGGCTCCCTACTCCCAGCGCTGCGGCTCAACACCGCGTTCGTCCGTGAGCCATATGATAGATCAAGGATGGATTCGAATACCTGCATCGACCCAACGACCAACACTGCCCTTACATCACAATCACCGCTCCACCGTGCAGATAAGAACCTATTAATGACAATACCTGGAGTTTCCATGGCTTAGAACTAATAATTACACTTTTGCAGATAGTAAGTCCGAGGACAGACTCAGTCTTCAGACGTGACTCACAGTCACGTTGGCCGAATGTAAGAAAATGTGAAATTTGAACGTCTATCACGGCCGCTTGGCCTTCGTGACCCTGGGCCGTGGAAAGAAAAAGATTCGACACTTGAGGATGCCAAAATAAGCTCTCTTTCGTACGGTGTCCTGGGCCATCGGGACTCAACGTTTTGCGACTGTGACGTTTAGTATTTTCAAGCGCCACTATGTCTGTCTTTCCCAAGTCGCACTTTAACGACGATAAGCAACAACGAAACTCGTCGACTATACACGGCCAACACACCAACAACTACCAACAACAAAATACTGACATACGCGAACGACACGGCTGTACCATTCAGGCACACTAATCCAGAAACAGCAGTCACATTACTACAAGAGCATATCACAAAAATAGAAAAATGACTGCAAGATAAACAAATAAAAGCAAACACTAGTAAATGCAACCATATTACACTCACATAACACAAACAAGGCAAGTCAAATACCTAGGACTCTCCACTTAGATACATAACTCACATGGAAACAGCATACTAAATCAAGAACAGAGAAGATACAGACAATAAGGAGACAAATGTACTGGTTAACAAGTCGAAGATCCATCAGCAAAGAAAATAAATTAAAAATATACAAAACGATCATAAATACAATTTGGACGTACGGAATACTACTATGGGGGACAGCAGCAATGAGCCATATAAATAAATTAGAGTCACTGCAATCGAAAATACTCAGAACAATAGTCAATACACCATGGTATGTTAGAAACGAGGATATAATAAAAGACCTAAAAATACCAACGGTCAAGGAAGAAATAAGCAGATAGACAGAAAAATACGAGGAAAGAATATTGTTATTATATAGGTTTAGGTTTTGATATTTAATTGATTCACACAGATTAGTTTTGTACGTTCAGTATTTCACCACTTTGTACATCCATTACAACACCGGATACTCCGAGAGCATAAAAAACATGGCGAACAGGGTAAAACAAAAGAATGCGCAACAGTTACACTAACCCCGGATGCAGAAACTACTGCTCATACCAATATAACATCTATCTATCAACACATCCAAACCGGCTGGCTGCGGAAACGAACAACATCCGCACTATAAAAAGAAGACTAAAAAGAAAACACCCCTCAGCCCTCACTAAGGAAATAAACTAGACAAACAGGAAGATGGTATCCCGCTGGAGGTAGCCATTCACATGTTATTTAGCAATAAAGTTAGAAAAATTTACTAAATGTCCAATGGGACAAATTGTAAAGTATAAATTAAATAAATAAAAAGAAAATAAAAAATATATTACCACAGACGTACAACTTTACGCAGAATACACCGTAGTGGTACCGATAGCTTTTCGCGAATATTTCAAAAATTAAAACCGACAAATAAGCACAAATATAAATATAGATATATAAATATAAATATATTGTGAATAAAACCAGTTCAAGAATTAAAACTTTAGGGCCTTTATTCCGGGAAGAGGAGTCATTTGCGGCCCGTTGGTTATTGTGAGACATTTGTTCCCCGTGATGAATGGAATATGTTACAATCATAAAAAGATTTGACCTCGAATTGCATAAATATTATTCCTACATCAACTTTTTTCACAAATCTGATAATGTAAAACATAATGTAAAATGTCGTACAAATATCATACGTTATTTTACACGTATCATTCATATTCTAATGATTCATAATGTATACAGTTGGGGACAAAACTATTTATACAGTTGGAATGTAGAAATAGAAAGACTAATATTTTCTACATTATTAAATATATGTATTCAAATATTACCAATTATGTTAATGTTTGTGTACATTTATTATATAATTACATTATTTAGATAAATGTCTCTTATAATGTACAATTACATATATTTGGATAATGTATAAAATACAGAAAGCATTCTATCATTGCAAAAATATCGGGACTCAAGTGTTGCAATTATGCAGATGTAAGAACAACTCTATTCCTTGAAACTGCGATCTTAGACGTGCTGAATGCAGAGAAGAACAACGTGAGTGAAAAAGGAAGAGAGATGCCGTTAAGATTTTCAATGCAGCAGGGGACTTTCCACCCTGTAGACGATATGACGANTTAATTTTAATGGTATAAGTATTATTTGCTTTTATTAAAATTTTTTTATTTAAAAGCATTTGATGAAATTCAAACAAATAATGACAAAGTATTGTAATATTTTTACTTAATTCTACACGTTAAATATACAATTTAATATTGATCTCTTACAAAATAATCATACTTCAATTTTGATATTTTCATTTATCTAATTTACTATAATTTCTTAGGGTACCCAAAGTCTTTGGTGCTACAGAAACTTGTGCATAGATTTCGCATCATTCAAGTATTCTTATTCCCGTGTAAGGCAAATCATTATAAATCTTCATTTACGCTATGGTGAGTCCGTTTTCATTATCTTTTTATTTCGAAATGCATGTAATCATTTTATTATTATGAATATTCATAATTTTTATTATTATGAATTTAAGCAATGTACTGCGCATCTTTACAAATGAGTGCTCAAAAATTGATGTGATATTGCTCGATGCGATAAACGTCGTATTAAAAATATAATTAAGGCGGGCGGAGTGATATCTCTTCACACGCCGTGTGTATATAGGGAAGAGTAAAAATCGCCGCGATCAAACTCTAATTTGAAATTGTTTGGACGCGTACCCCAACCGTCGCGACTTTGCTTTTGGAGGTCGATTACGCACTTAGGTTTAGCGAATGTTTTCCTTTTTTTCTTCGGGTAACTAGTTAGCTGTCCGGTTTTATTTATTTTTGTCTTGGAATTCTGTTATACAAGGAGTACAGTTTACATAGACTTAACCTATTTCTAAAAGATAACATTTTATTGTATAGGCCCTTTCCCTTTGTCCAACGAACTCTCGATTTCTATACAACCTTATCTTGGGTGTACGTAATATATATTTTACATGCGTTGCCATTCCACACATTTATTGCTCACACCTTCTTCCATACTCTTACAGAGATTATACTCTTTCATATTTAGGTGTACGCTCCTACATACATCGTGTTCTTACACTTATAGTATTTCATAAATATAAAGTTATAGAAAACATTTAAAGATACAAAAATACAAAAACATCCAAGTTTTACTTTACAGGAACTCTTTAAAGTACTTATATTCGCGTTTTGCACTACATATGTATTTTTATATTATAGATATATATGAACTTAAATGGAATATATAAAGTATATTTTATTATTTATTCGCTGCAATTCGCTTCATGCCTAAAATGTCAGTGAAAATTGTTTCACACGACATATGCAATAAATATACTGGTTGTTATGCAAGATATGTACGTGCAAAGTGAATGAAGAATAAATTTGATAAATATGCGCTCTCATAGGAAAAATTGATACATTTATGTTCAATTAATGTATTTAATATTATGTTACGTCCTGTAAAAGGTAACGGGACTTCTGTCCCTCGGTCGGGGCGGACACTCGCGGCACAACCTTAATTAGTAGGGTCGCAATAGACGCTATAAAAAGCAGGCACGGTAATAAACCAATAAAAAATGGGAAACTTGGGTTTTCCCATTTTGTTTGAGACTTCCATTCACAAATGACCGATGGCGGGGCGACCAGGGACCATCCCCGGTCAGTTTAAATACCCCCGTTATCTTGCCGGATATTTAGTCTGATTGCCATCTTCATTGCGAATTCAATATTTATTGTGCTCTTAATATTCCGTGTTACTGGACGCCGTTGTCCATCTCTTATACCGTGTCTGCACTCAACCGCTATCGCATAACTTATGACTCACGAGCCACACTCACTACGATTAATATCGTAGTCTCGCGAATCGCTACTCAAGTCACACACGTCTAAACTGTATTTTATCCAATCTTACATTGCAACACACGAGACTTACCACGCTAAGTTCCACGAATATTTGTGCTATCAGCGAGATCAGTTGTTGGAAATATATATTACATTATAACCTGTCAATACAGTGTTATACTCATTTAACCACCCCTCTTGCTTTAACGGAAATAGGGGATCGATCCTTTCGTGATGTCGATTATCAATCGTAACGGGAATTTACGACTCCCGTTGACGTGCTTCTCAGCGGTCGCGTCTCCCCGCAAATCGGTCGAAAATACATATTATATATACATTATACAAATTCTTTATAAAAATAACTGTTATACATATCGTACATATTGTACCATGAGATTGCTCAACTTTTTCAATACACAAAATACAATATAACATAAATATTAAATTTTAACGTACAAAACACAGTATATTGTGAATATTACATTTTTTTAACTATACTATTAGATTATAATAATATCTGGACTTCTAAATCTGGATTAATAATAATAATAATAATAATATTAATCAATTAATTAATAGTTATATATTATTATTATATATTATTATATATTAGAATTAAACTACTATGCTATATACAGACTGTTCACGTAATTCGTCCTACTGTTTTTGAGAATGTTTTTGAGAATCTATCTATCGCAACATATTTATGGTGCTACTACATATTCCGCTGGTAATCCTTCGTATAATTTTGGGTTTCTAGACATTGTTTTGAAATCTTGTTTCTTTTTCTAGCGCCTTCAAGTTTTAACTTTTTTGTATTTACAGTAAATGTCTTCTTGGAATTGAAATTTAGTCACCGGAATTATTAGGGGTATACTAGCCTTTTTATTATAAATTGTTGCGAAATGAGTCATCATATGTATGATTGTATGTTGTATATATGATATGTATATATGATTTAATAATAAAATAAATCTGCTGCTGATTATAACTTAAAGTAATTTAAAATTTTCTCTGTTAATGCAATCGAAATAGCATCATCTGGATCAAGTGATAGAATAATTTCTTTGATTAATGTAAAATGCGTTGCACAAAACACGATTGCTTTTAATGAAATACCTTGTCTGGTTAGTTCTGATGCAATCTGTAGTGGGATATTTTACATTCTTTCTTTGTATCCTTTGTATCCTTTGTATCCCCGTTCGGCTTTATTTTCGAGGTATTCATGAAAAAACATCCGGCATTTCTAGTCTGATGTGAGCTAACTGCCGCTTTGGTTTGGTTTATATTTATCTACAGGCATGGTTATATTATATGTTCATGTCGCAATGCGTTTATATTACAGAGGGAAACTGAATCAATAATAATCAATCTTGAACGGTATAACTTTTTAACTTTAAAATGTTTCTACTATTATGTCCGAAGTCCTTCAGTTTGTCGAATCAATTCAAGTTGTTTTGGCACAATTTCTATTAATTTAGGGGTCAACCGCAAGAAGCAGTAGTACCACAATATGACTATATATATAATAAAATATATAGCAAAATATATGGCAAAATACTACTCATTTTATAAAAAGTAATATTTCAATGGAAATTATTTTATTAATAGCGATATCTTTTTAATTTAAATTTATTAATACAATGGTAGAGTATCTTAGAAATTAATTTATTATTTATTTTATTCTTTCGCGTGTCTAGGTCTGAAAATTGGGATTATAAAAGGAGTTTTCAAAAATTGTTCTTATTACAAGCTATTTTTTAAGACCATTTTACTTGACAAAATATATTTTTGTACATTTTACTTCTATTAAAATCTATGAATAATAGTTTCCTAAATAAACTATTGAGGAGCACGCATATTCTTTAATGTTTTCTTGTAGCATATATTTAAGTTTTTTGCAAACTTCATCGTAAATAGGCAGAATAAACGTTGTGAAAGTTATATCCTTTAATTTTGCAGATAAATGTGGTCGTGTATGCAACGATTACGAAAATTCTCTGTGGTATAGCTCTTTCTTGCGGTGGGGTCCTCAATTTTCTGCATTCAGCGGGATGGATTTTATCTAACTGTTCTTCCATTCTCATATGTAATTCAGTGACGGATGATGGTAGAGGTCCTGTAGTTTTCTTTTTTATATTGTCCGTAGGTTTCGAATTGGATTTAGATCGGGTTTGAAGGCAGGCCATTCGAACACAGAACATTTTTGCGTTTCTAGCCAAGCTTTTATACTTTTAACGGTATGTATGGGGTCTCGATCCCGTTGAAATATAATGCTCTCTGGAAACAGTATGTTTTCCGCCGTACTTTTATACGTTATATTGGTTCGTTATACGTTCTATATGACGTAATGGACCGACAGCAAATGCCGCCATACATCCTCAAATGATAAGAGAGTCACCTATTTAAGAGCTTGTTTTACATATTGTACCTATAGCCATTCTTCTGCTCTGATCCAATTCCAAGAACGCCCATCACTACTAATTCTATTAACCCTTAGGCTGAAAACATGTTTACGGTATCCTCAAACTGTTAACGTGGGTCTTTCATGCCTAATGCATTGTTAAAAAAAGTCCCTGAAAATTCGTATAATATATTTAAATGTTCTAAATTAATATTATCATAAAACTTTTACCAGATAATTGATATAACTACATCATACTGTAGAGAATACAAAATAAAGCATGTAAAGTGCAGTGGTACGAATAAAAAAATTATAGCTTTTAAACGAATTATTATAAAGTAATAACTCCACCGGAAAGTTGAATTATGTTGTTATATTATATGATATTGACTCATAATATTTAATACAAATATTATTCAACATTCAATGCATGTGTACAAAATGTGAAAGGAACAAAAAAGAAAGTGAGTGTTTAAATTGGTGATCTGGTATTAGTTTTTCCTTCTTTATTGTTGGTTTTATTATTATTTATTATTATTATTTTCTCTAGTATTTTGGAAAACACAGGAAGTAGTGATGTTGTCCTGTAAGATGCAGTTAGGTATGGGTTTTTGCCTGGCTTAGGTAACATTGTGATCTGTGCCAGTTTCCATAGATTAGGAAATTATTGGATTCTTAACATTACACTGTATATTATTGTCGTTAGTCGTATCGCTTTTGGGGGAAGGTTTTTCAAGATTTTACCATTAATTAGATCGATTGCAGGTGTTTTGTTGTTTTTAGTTTTATTGATTATGTTTCTAATTTCTTGTGCTGTTGTCTTAGGTATGGTGTAGTGCTTGTCAGTTGAGGTACTAGTAATTTGCGTATCCTCGTCTGTATGACATTTGAGACTGCTATTGTGAATATTGTATGGAGTAAATGTGTCACAAAGGTGATTGGAAAATTCTTCAGCTTGCTCTCCGTTGCTTCTGGCCCATGTGTTATCTATTTTTCTGATGGCTGGGATTAGTTATATTGGCTTCTTTATTTTTTTCGTGGCTTTCCATAGAGAGTAGTTGGAATTCTCGTGCGCAGAGAGTGTGTCTTTATGAATTTTAAGAATTCTTTATTGTTATGTTCTTTTATCTTGTTTTTTATTTCCTTTGCAAGTTTTTTTAGGTTTTTTTTGTTTTATCGTGTTTTATGTTTTTGCCGTTTTGCTTTCGCTTTTCTTTTTTTTCTAATTTTTTCAAGGATTTCTGGCGGAATTATTTTTGTTTGTCTGTTATTTGGTTCAGAAATCGTAGTTGCCCGTGCTGATTCTTCTATAATTTCTGTCAATGTTGTTACTGCGTGTTCGATGTGTTTGGTTGTTTTCAATGGAATGTTGCAGTTGATTTTGCTCTCCATTAGTTCTTTAAAAGTTTGCCATTTGCTATAAAGTATTGGTTTACTTGTGTATTCTATTATTATCGGTGTATGGTCGGAGCTAAGCTCAAGACTGGGTGTTATTTTTAGTTTATTTGCATTTAGTCCTTTTATAACTGCAAAATCGAGTATGTCAGGAGTTTCGTTCAGATCTGTCGGCCAGTATGTTCGTCTTCCTGTGAATAATATATTGAGGGTAGTAATTCTAATATATTTTTCTAGTGTTCTACCTCGAGGTGTAGTAATTCTTGAGTCCCATAGCGTGTGTTTTGCATTATGATCTCTCGCTGCAATATACTTGTCACCTAAGGATTGAAAGTACTCTTCTGCTGCTAGTTTCTATTGTAACGGCTTGAATGTATTCCTTTCTAACTTAGCTGTGTAAGTGGTGTTTGATATAGTTTCTTTACTATCACTGCGGGCCGTTCGTGTGCTTTTCCTGATGGGTGTTTGATATCATATATGGTATAATATGGTATATTCATGTAGCTTTTTGCAGTGAAATGTGTTTCTGAAACCAGTAATATGTCGATATTATTGTTATACAGGAATGTTTTTTTGTTTCTAAGGCCCGTTGTTGTAGACCATTTGAGTTGCAAGCTGCTATTTTCAGCGTGTCCATTTCTATTTTTTACTTAACGTGTTTGTAAGTAGTTGTAGCATGACTGTAAATTTTTGTGTTTGTTGTCCGAGTACTGCGTTTTGCTCGCTTATCATTTTTGTTAGCATTTCGGTGTATTTTATGGATTGTTTGAGCAGTTCCTTAATTTCTGTAGCGTCGTCGTTGTTGTTGTTTTGATTTTGGTTGTTTAAGGGTGGCGTTTGGTTAGTTACTTGTGCATAGCTTCGGCTACCAAGGGTGTTGGTGTTTCTGTGGTTAGTGCTCGGTATATATTGTACGTTTGGTGTTGTCTCTGTTTCTGTGCTTGTTGTGCGTGATAGTTGTTGTATGTCTTGAGGTGGTTATGTGTGCAAAGATAAAGTAGACGACATACAATTAACGAAGTTTATTGAAAACTGAAGTCACCTAAGTCGCTCGCGTATAACTGTTCGCTTGTCTGTTCGCTTGAATGTCCGGAAATATACTACTCGCTTATTCGATTGCCTCTGCCGAAGGCATCTTTGTCGATCGTTAGTTAACCGTTGTGTTCGACCTTTTGTCAGTTACATTTGATTAATGTTTATTTCGGTTGTTCGTTTTCTTGTTTTTCTTCCCGTCGTCTTGTCGTTATCCAAGACCACGGTTACAAGGGTGTTATTGTCACCACATTGTGTTTCGAAGTGGCGGAAACAGTATACGTTGTAGTTGTTTTCTGACTTCACAGCCTTTATAGCTAGCTGTGTGGTTTCCATTATATTATTCCACATATTTTTACTTCTCCTCTGTATGGACAGTTTACTGTTAAGTGCTTTTCTGCGTATTTGACACACGCCGGGTGCCTGTTGCAGTAATTCTTTGTGTGTCCATATTGTTGACACCGTATGCAGTATGTCTTTTTTATATCTAGGTGGCTCCACTGTTACTGTTGTGTTTAGGACGTTTTTAATTTCGAAGATTTCTTTGCTATTATTTTTGGGTTCAAATTCTATTAGAAACAGCGACAATGGCTGTTTAGTATCGTTTCTGATTATATTGTTTATTGCTCTTACTTGATGTCCGATTTTTGCTTGTTCCTCACATATGCGTTCTGTTTGTGTTCTTGTTTTTGGGTGTAGTCCTCTGATTACTACTTTGTAGCTTTTCTCGGCTTTCAGTTGGTATGTATGATACCCAGAATTTTTCTCTTTTAGCCGTTTTGTCACCTTTCTAAAAATTTCTGGGGTGTTAGTCTGTACCTTTACTTGGTCCAGTTTTTGTTGTTGTATATTATAGTTTTCTTTTCCGGCCGTGTTGTTTAGTAGTTCGATGAGGTGATCTATTATCTGGGCATCGATGTAGATTGGTGGTGGTTTGGCGATATGAGTTTTTGGTTTCTCTGTTGGGTCTTCTTCTACCTCTTCTGTCAGTGAACTGAAGGAATTTCTTGTGGCCACTGTTGTTTCCTTGAACGTGAGGCTTTCGTAGCACTTGTGCTTGGTATTATTTTGCGCTTTTTTGGGATATTGCCACTTTCCAGCTTTCATCCCGGTAAGATAGTTCGTTGTTGCGTCTGTTTTCTTCTTGGTTTTGCATTGTTTCTATTTCTATTTCTTTTATCGTTGAGTCTTCCTGTTCTTCATTTAGGTGGTGGTCTTCGGTATAGCACATTTGTAGTCCTGATTATGTAGTAATTCACCATTATTTGTTAATTCGATTGGTGGTATATGTTGTTGCATTTTGGGGTTTCCACCATGAGCGTTTTCTTTTTTTACCACTTGTTGCATTTTCGCTGGAGCACTGTGTCACGTGTCAGGTTAGCTCGGTTGCTCGAGTAGAACTCTCGATAAGATATAGCGTAAAAACTGGAAGGAATGTAATAAGTTAAAGTAATATTTACGGCTCCTTTTTCACTTGAAAGAGTGACGGAACTGTGCAAAATTTTCGCTCGCGTACGTCTGCTAAACGCTTCAGCGAAGAATTGCGAATTCTTGCAAATTACTTAGTAGGATTGATACTAGGTAACACCAAAAAATATTGGTGTAGAACAAAGACATATACCAAATACTTGATTGACCGGTATTATTCGCTGAGCGGTATTCCCCCATTCTTCTCTATTTGTTCGTTGTTCTTATCGACGCTGTCAAAGATAGCAACAACTTAAAAATGTTTCTAGCGCAATCCATGTTTGCAATAAAAAAACTTCTTCGCTTATAAACACCTTATATGCAACAGATCTTTCTTCTGAAGTGGATATCAATGCAAAGATAAACTAGGCTAAGTACTGTGAAATAATTTATTATAAAACTGTAGTCACCGATTACAACCGTTCCCTATGCTTTACTAGGTGTCTGGAATTATACTGATCGTTATATCGGAAGCCTTTCTTATTCGGAAGCTAGACCGCTAGATTCGCTAGCTGACCGTTACGAACGTCCTTACTCGGTAATATCGGTTCGTGATGATCAGCCATTTGCTTATTTGATTCCGTCGTCTTTTTGTTATTCAAAACGACGGCTACAACGGTGTTGTTGTTGACACCACACTTCAGATCGCGCTTAACACGAAGTTCGTACTACACTAAACGTTTTTACACGTTGCAATAACTTATGAAGTCACAATCGACGCTTAATGTTATTAATGTTTTAACTCACGGTCGTTCAACCACCAATATTATTCGATATTCGCATTCATCGGTAATATTTAATATTTTAACAGCCGAGGTATATGCAAGATGCTTTTGCACCACTTGATTGTTGCGTTTCGTGTGGTAAATATGCACATGGCTGCGCATATCCCGATGCAAGAGAATTTAATATCTGCCACGTGACTCTGTCGAGATTTATTAAGAAACCTGAAGCTGGAAAAGAGGCCGCAATAGGCTATAGGAAAAGGAGGTTGACTTTGATGAACAACAAGAAAAAGTTATAGCAGAATACCTTTTCAAATGTTCCTATTCTTGTATATATCTTGTACCTCAAAAAGTAAGAAAATTAGCTTCTGAGCATGGAATAAAATTAGCCCCTAAGAACATTCCACCTTCTGAGCATAAAGATAGCGCGGTTAGGTCTGATTGGTTAAACGTTTTGAAGAGAAATGAAGAACATACTTGCCATTATGAAAAATTTGGAACTTGGATGAAACTAGGAACTATCCAAAAGACAAATAGTAATTGCTGAAAAAGGCACTAAGCAAGTATAGTGTCTACTCTCGATGAAATGACGATTGATGCACCGGAAAATATACCATCGTTGTTTGTTTTCTCACACCCAAATACAAAGACTTGTTTGTTCGAGATGGTCCACCAGAATCTATTGGAGCAGGAAATACCTCTGGGTAGAGGATGGTAACGGAACTTTGGATACATATGGATCATTTATAAAACATGCGAAACCAATTCCGTTAAAGCCAGTCTATTTACTACGACAATCATTTTTCCCATATCGGTGGAACTGGTAACAAAAAAAGCAAAAGCACCGATCGCTTACAATCCTTAGATGTCAGGGTTTATGGACCATTTAAATGTTATTCCATTGCACGAGATAGTTAAGTGCGTAATAATGTTGGTAAGATTATGTCTGTCTATGAGGTTTCAGGGATTGTCAAATTGACCTCTGCAATTCAAAATTTAATTCGAAAAGACTGGAATATGACCATATAATAGAAGTATATTCATGGATGAGGACTTTGCTGCATCTTATATGATCGATCACCAATTAGTTGAGAACTAGGAAGCAGGAACCCGGCTATCAGAATGTCGAAAAGGGAAACGAACCTCAAACAGGGCTCCGCAAGTTTTATAATGTAGACCAATCGATTCTTTGTGACATCGTTGAACCTAATCTCTGAAGTGCAAATAAAGAGTACAAGGAAATAAAGAAGGAAGAGAGATAAAGAGAAGGAAGCATAGAAGTCAAATCAAGCGGAAGAGTTGCCAAAAATGCGATGAAAGTTATAATGAGGAAGACAATTTAGAATATTATTGTATTCTTTATTGTGATGTGTATTCCAAATCATAACTCAGAGAGGAATGTGTTAAGTGTGTACTTATTAAAAACTGAGGTCATACTAAATGCATGAAAAAAAAAAAGAAAAATATGAAGTCATACGTTTATCCAAACTGTGATCCTGATCAGACGTGTAATGATTTTTGACTTCGTTCCTCGAGAAGCCTCAATAGAAGGCTCTAGGAAACTCAATTGGTCACTTAGACTGATCAAACTTCTGGATATTTTACAAAATTCTCCCTCAAGGAGCATGATGTCAATTTGAAATCCTTGGAATTCTTGGAATCCCTTCAATTGTAACAAGTTTACTTCAATTCCAGTATAATTCAACAATCATAAATAAAATATCAATAAAATAACAAGTTTAATTGAATGATCAATGTATTGGTTTTCAATGAGTAACAGTTCATTGCAATCAGGATTCTTTGGAGCATAATCATTAAAAGTATTCGCGGGAGGGGGGTTTCAATACCATTGCAACTTGCAGTATGTACCATTTACGTTTCAGGCATATTTTATCAATTGATTTTATATATAATTCCACAAACTCTGATGCAATAATTTACGCTTAATTATATGTTATAATCATATTTTTTCCGAACAAAAGAGCTCGAAGAAATTCTAGAAGCCACAAATGTAATAGAAATGTATTTAGAAATGAATATAAACGACATGCCTGACTCGCGTTTAAAACAGGCTCTTCGCTGGTTATATCTCTCGGAGAGCGCTGAAAGCAGATGATTTTGACGCTAATAAAGTTTTTATTAGAAGTAAAACCTTGCGGTTGGGATGCACTGAGTGTAGGCTCTTCTCATCCAGTTGCAAGGATTGTGGAAAGTCCACTCCAACTTCCACTTGTCCTCAGCCTCTTGCATCAGAGTGTTTAATTCGTCCATAAGGTCCTGAACATCGCCAGGCAGATTTTCCTCTTCCCCCATGACGGATGCAATAAAGCACTTCTTACTCACCT
>JACXIV010000007.1:83012-93295 GCA_014737475.1 Bombus confusus
CGAGCTCCGCCGGGCATCAGTACGATTCACGGCAAAAAATCCAGGACAAATAGCCGCAGCTATCCCGAAACACAGAGCTATGACTGACGAACGACAAAATCGCTCAGGTGATGATAGTGTAGCTAATCAAGTGGAAGCGCCGGTCCAATGGTCGGAGCAAGCAGAGAAAGCCTTCCGCGAATCAAAACGCGCCCTTGCTGACGGCACGATCTTAGCATACTCGATACCGGGCGCACCGATTAGCATCGCGGTAGATGCGCCCAACCACGCGGTAGGCGGGGTCCTGCAGCAACGCGTACACAACGAGTGGCAACCGTTAGGGTTCGTTACCAAATCCCTAAATCCAGCGCAGCCAAAATATTTTTTCTTTTTACATATATCATTTGTCATTATTTTACAATTTGTCCCTTTGGATATTTTGTAAAATTTTTTAGCTTTGTCTGAAATATCATGTGGATGGCTACCCCCAGCGGGATCTATCTTCGTGTTTGTCTATTTTATTTCCTTAGTGAGGTAGGCGGTGTGTTTTCTTTTTAGTCTTCTTTTTACGTTGCGGGTTTTGCTCGTTTCAGTAGCCAGCTGGTTTGGATGTGTTGATATTCTTTCCTTGTATTTTTCTACCTATCTGTTGATTTCTTCCTTGATCGTTGGTATTTTTAGGTCTTTCCGTATGTCCTCGTTTCTAACATATCATGGGGCGTTGACTATTGCTCTGAGAATTTTTTATTGTAGTGACTCTAATTTGTTTATATGGCTCATTGCCGCTGTCCCCCATAGTGGTATTCCGTACGTCGAAATTGGTTTTATGATCTTTTTGTATATTTCTAATTTATTTTCTATGCTCACTTTGGATTTTCGACTTGTTAACCAGTACATTTGTCTCCTTATTGTCTGTACCTTGTCTATTATTGTGTATGTGAGGTGTGTACCTAAGTGGAGTCCTAGGTATTTGTCTCGTCTTGTTTGTGTTATTTGCGTGCCATTCAATAGGATGTTTGGTGGTTTCCGTTTTCGCGGTGTAAATGTAATATGGTTGCATTTACTGGGGTTTGCTTTTATTTGTTTATCTTGCAGCCATTTTTCTATTTTTGTGATATGCTCTTGTAGCAATGTGATTGCTATTTCTGGATTAGTGTGCCTGACTAGTACAACCGTGTCGTCCGTGAATGTCAGTATTTTGCTGTTGGTAGTTGTTAATATGTTGGCCATGTGTGTAATATTGGTCCTGAGACGCCTCATTGCGGTATCCCTGCCTTGATGTCTTCAACTTCAGAATATGTGTCCTTAATTTTTACTACCTTGCTTAGGTATGATTTGAGTAATTGGTGGATTTGTGCTGGGAAATGTTTCTTGATTCTTCGTAAGAGGCTTTCATGGTATATTTTGTCAAATGCTTTCTCGATATCCATAAAGAGGGCTGTACAGTATTGTTTCTTTTCTATTGCTAGTATACTTTCATTGACGATTCTGTGCATTTGCTCTATCGTGGAGTGTTTGTTTCTGAATCCAAATTATTATATTAATTTGATTATTATATTAATCTGGTATTAATTTTTCCTTCTCCATTGTTGATTTTAGGCGGTCGTATATTATTTTTTAGTAATTTGTAATTTGGAAAACACAGGAAGTATATTGGCCTGTAAGATGAAGTTTGGTATGGGTCTCTGTCTGGCTTAGGTAACATTGTGATCTGTGCTAGTTTTTTAATATTGGATTCTTATAATATTCTTCTGGATAATATTGGATAGTATTGTGTTGGATTCTAATATTGCATTGAATAGTATTGTCATTAGTCGTATCGTTTCTGGGGGAAGGTTTTTCAAGATTTTACCATTAATTAGGTCGATTACTGGTGTTTTGTTGTTTTTAGTTTTATTTATTATGTTTCTAATTTCTTGTGCTGTTGTCTTAGGTATGGTATAATGCTTGTCAGTTGAGGTATTGGTAATTTGCGTATCCTCGTATGTATGATATCTGAAGCTGCTATTGTTAATATTGTATGGAGTAAATGTGTTACAAAGGTGGTTGGAATTCTTCAGCCTATTCTTCGTTGCTTCTGGCCCATGTATTATCTGCTTTTCTGATTGCTGGCATCAGTTTTATTGGCTTCTTTATCTTTTTCGTGGCTTTTCATAGAGAGTTGGAATTCTCGTGCGCAGAGAGTGTCTCTATGAATTTTGAGAATTCGTTATTATTATGATCTATTTTATTTTTTATTTCCTTTGCAACTTTGTTTAGATGTTTGTTGTTTTCACGTGTTCTATGTTTTTGCCATTTTGCTTTCGCGTTTCTTTTTTCTCTAATTTTGTCAAGAATGTCCGGCGGAATTATTTTTGTTTACCCATGCTGCTTCTTATATAATTTCTGTCAATTGTTATTGTCTGCTCGATGTGTTCGGGTGTTTTCAATGGAATGTTGCAGTTGATTTTGCCCTCAATTAGTTCTTTAAATGTTTGCCATTTAGTGGTTTTATTGTAAAGCGATTCCGGATTGCTATAAAGTATTGGTAACACAGAATGTGATGATAAATTATCACACTATAGTGCAAGACTTTAAAAGAGAAATCGAGCTTCGTTTGCAAGAAAATGAAAAAAGCAGAAACATGCCATATTAAACATTTAATTATTCTATAATAATTTTCCGTACTATCTGTGGATCCTTACGGACTGAACAGTCGCGATACGTGTGCGAATTTGTATAATTATTGTTAATATGTGCTTTTAGTTATTAATTATTTATGGAGACAAATGATTAAAAAAACTATTAATCCTCTCTATTCGAAAGTTCCATAAGCCAATTTTTTTTATATATTGTTATGAATTTCCAAGACTAAGCACGTTTAATGTTTAATCTACAATTCTTGTAAAACGCCACACAGGATCGTTTATGCCCGCGAATTACATAGTCTTCTTTTGTACGACTTATACAAAGTCAGCTACGAAACGGCAGTTCGATTTGTGGAGCACTGTGCATCTCGTAGCGTGAACTGAACTACTTTTTTTTTTTTTACATGGGGAAATCCTCACGGACGCTCCGCCGCCCTCTGGGAGACGACGAGGGAGTGTCGGACTCAAACCGACTAAAACCCCATGGTGGTCATCCTGACGTGTGGTAGGAGTGCCCCGGGACCTCTAGCGAATTACTGCCGGAGCACATCCTCGTCGTCTTCTTGTTATCCAGAAGTCGTCCTTGATTCATGATGAGGCCGTTAGGAGGGACCATGCCTCCTAACGCCGCGCTGTCTGGACCGTCGTGCAAGTCCGAGGGGGAGCCCAGACCCTCCTCGGTGTGACGGCGTTCTTGACGGATCTTGTCTTCTCAACCGCTCTCTCTCTCTCGGCGCGCTCCTTCGCGAGCATGACTTGTTTGCAAAAGGAGCGGACGGCGAGATATTGCTGGTGCCCCCTCAGCATGGCGTTGACAATCACCGAGGGAGCCAAATTCTCACCGATGATGAGCTGCAGTACCCGGCGCTGATCTGCCCATGCTGGGCAGAATACCAACATGTGCTGCGCCGTGTCCTGTTCTTCCTGGCAATGATGACAGATTTCGGTCATCTCCCGTTGAATCCTTAGTAGGTACTGCCCGAATGCTCCATGTCCGGTCAGCACCTGCGTCATCCTGAACGATAGCGGTAGTCCGCCACGATCCCTCCAGGCCTCCCAATTCGGTAGGACCGCTCTAACGGCCCGACCAGGCCGCACAGTCTCCTCGATGGCAAGCTGGATGCGCCGCCGTTCCCAGATCTCTAGTATTGTTTCTTCCCGGACGTCGAGAGCCGACTGGCCGGCGGAGGGCGTATCCCCGGTCGAGCACAGGCCCCGCAGGTGATGGTTCGCCGTATCTGCCGGTATACTCGACCCATCTGTCATCCAGATAGGCTCGGATCACCCGGACAAGATAGAGGGGCACTTGAAAACGTTCAAGGGCCTCCATTATCGCCTTCCATGGTATGGCGTTGAACGCGTTGGTGATGTCGACAGACACTGCCAACGCCACATCAGTCCTGGAAACCATGGCTTCCGCCATGGACCTCACGCAGTTCACCACATCAATGGTAAAGCGGCCCCGGCGAAAGGCCAATATTGGCTGTCGTGCCAACCGGGAACCCTCTCCGTCATATGGGTCTCCAGACGGGTGGCAATTATACTCTCGAAAAGCTTTCCCACCTCGTCCAGAAGACCGACCGATAGGCGGATGGTGAGTCGAACGGACGTCCCTCCTTCCTCAGCAGTACCAGTCTTGCTTTCCGCCAAATCTTCGGGTAGACACCTTCCTTAAGGCATCTGTTGTATAGATGCCGTATACGGGGAGCCAAGGTGATAATGGACTCCACCCAAACGCGGCCTGGGATTCCATCCGGACCCGGAGTAACGTCACGACAGGCCATCCTCTTCGTGGCTACCAAAAGCTCTTCATCGATCACGGCCAAACCTAGTGGAGGATGACAGTGACTGTCTCGCGACGTCATCTTGCCGTGGGAACAAAGTCCCGATGACATTGGCAAGCAAATCCGGGTCCATATTTGCGGTCAGTGGGGGGGGGGGCAGGGACGTATCTTCTTCCTTACTATACGATAAGGCCTGTCCCACGGATCGGATTCGACCGCCTCGACAAGGTCCGTCAAGGACCGGGCTTTCGCCATCTTGATCTTCCGCTGTAGAGTGTGTCGTGCTTCCCTGTACGCCTCGTAACAGCGGGAGATTTCCTCTTCGTCGTCGTCGTCGTGAGTCCGTCTACGACACGCCCTCTGGAATCTTCTGCGGGCCTGGGCACAGCGACTCCGAAGCTCCGCGATTTCCGGTGTCCACCAGTAGACGGCTTGGTGGCGTCCATCACTGGGCGCAGAGCGTGGCATGGAGATGTTGCATGCCGCGCTCATATCTTGAAGGAGGGTCTTCGTCTCCTCTTCGACGCTTCCGTCCGTCACACGCGCGTCCCAACTGCAGGCGGCCACGATGACTACCGCCCGCAGAAGCTCGTTGTCCCTCTCTTTCAATCGCCACCTGGGCGGTGGAGGAAGACTCCGACCTTTTCCTTCAGCGTGGAAGACCTGCGTGGCAGGTGTGATAGTTGTTGATCTCACCGTCCTTAGATCCATGAATATGTAGAGGTGGTCCGATAGGGTTTCGATCCCCTCGACCACCTTCCATCTTCTGGAACCATGAATGGAGCCGGAAGAATAATATTCTCCGGTCCATCTGCCGGTTTATCCACCTTTCTCGCCTTACCAGACGTAGAAACCGATCTGGGGGCCTGGTGGTCTACCCCCGAATGGCCATGGTCGCAAGCTGACGACGCAGCGGGGCCCACTTGACTACCCACGACTGCGCCGGTATCTGCTGGGGTATCACTCCCCTGCACCGTGAACTTTCTTCTTTTTAGTTGTGCCGTCCATAATGCTTCAAACGAAAAGTCGTCAAGATCGTCAACAAGTGTTCCAGTCCAGGTGCCACTCACTCTTTCGCACCCTGTCCCGGTCAAGGCCGGTGACAGGGAGCCCCACGAGAAGGTGAGGTGAGTGGTCTTGGCAGGTATGGGCCCACCAACTTCGCCGAAATTCTCCGCATCGGATCAGCAAACTGACGGGTACCCAAAGGCACCGACCAACCGCCACCCGACTATAGGAGAATATCAGATCCACCGGGGTTTCCCAAGGCGTGGTACTACGCCCCGAGAACCCATACCCACCTCATGCTCCCCACTGAACTACTTTCATTCGCATAAGAAGGTTTGCTTGCGCACTTCAATAACTAAAAAACAAAGATTGATTCCTTGATTTATCTCCGATCTTCGTCTTATTTTGGCTTCAAGAATCGTCTTTTTACTTTTTGACTGGGCTGTGCCTGGGACGTTAAGGGCTTCGTTGGTGATGGGGTTAGGTTATATTAAGTATACTTCTCGGTCCATTTATTAATTTGTCTTGGTCGTGTGATTTCCCGTCCTGGGAGGTCGTATGCCTACTTGCTTTGTTTGGTAGGTCTTCGTTCTTTTTCCTTATCAATTTCAAAGTAGAGTTTGGCATTGTGAATTTTTTCATTGTTATTGTTTATGGGTGATCCTGTGGCTGAGATAGGCAGGATTCTTGTGATTGTAATACGTCGAATTTGTTTTTCGTTGGTATTGCCGATAATAAGAAGCTTTCTGCCTGATTCATGATTTTGTTTTTTTCGAGCTTCGTGTCTTGTGTTGTACTCTCTTCTTTGCCTACACTTCCCTGGCTACT
This sequence comes from Bombus confusus, assembly GCA_014737475.1. Taxonomy (NCBI): domain Eukaryota; kingdom Metazoa; phylum Arthropoda; class Insecta; order Hymenoptera; family Apidae; genus Bombus; species Bombus confusus. The sequence continues at coordinate 89,239 of JACXIV010000007.1, forward strand.
TTTTACCCTTTTATTCCTGTTCACCAGGTTTGGCGGAGGATTGAGTTTCCGGCTTGTGTTGCTAAGAAGGTCCTTGGTCATCTTTTGTAGTACTATTTTTCTTTTGGTAGCCTTTTTCGTTATCTTTATGGGGGATTCCGACTCCTTGCTTTGGGACTCATTGTCTTTGTTTCCTATGTTCTTATTTTCTTGAATGTTTTTCCTGATTATTTTTCTTGAATGATTGATTTTTTTCTATTTATAGTATATTTATTATATTTATATTTATATATATTTTTATCTATTTACATATGATGACACGTGAACTATTTACCACTTTTTCTCACTTTTTTTTTATTATCACTGTATGTCACTGTATAAATTACATCTATGTTTTACTGTGACTTTACTGGTTAAAATAAATCTATTATTTACGGTCATTCCGGTTGTAAATAAATTCCCTAATAAAAAACAGAATAACGAATGCAAGAAATCGCAGTAGTCTTTTCTGTCTCTCAGTCTTGAAATTTACGTGACATTCGCCCCGTCGGTTATTAAGCAACTGGGAAAGGTACGACGAATGAAAGGTGGGTCCCCCAGGGTCTTCCCTCACTCGGAAACGGTGATCGGGGACCCTTACCGTTGGCGGTGTAGATGAAGGAGTGCAAAGAAAAAGGTCTACGAGAGAAACAAAGCGGAGCTCAAGCTTGGCAATTACGTAGTAGCGACGATAGTGGATGACGACTGATACTGTCAACGGTTTACGCAGTTTTGTGCAACTGTACTAAAGGCTCGCCAGGCTAGAGAAAAGATAGTGGAGAGGACGAGCAGACGAGGAAGATGGAGAACATACAGCTTTGCATCTGGCAATCTCTAGGTACGCTTATGTAGAGGCCAACCCCGAAGTAATGGCCGCATGGTAGTCCCAGGGATGGACCTCAAGTACTGCTCCAGTAATGAAAATGAGGAGGGATTTTTAGTGGGTATGTCGCTACCATCTTGCCGAGTCCTACATATGCGTAATGCATTTTCCCCTCTTCGCGCGCGCAAAAAGAAAGAGCTCCTCCCCATTCGACTCGGGAGGTTATTGGGAAGGTTTTAGCCAGTAGAATCCGGCACTACCCGGCGTCCTCGACTCGGGGGACGCCAGGTGCCTATGAAGGTTTCCTCGACGTAAAAAAAAGGCGGGAACGTTCGGGAGACTTCAATGGGTCAAGCGTCCCATCAATGTATCGCCGATCCTTCAGTCAAGTAGTTACGTGGAAAAAGGCGTACGTGACCATGATCGCGGATGGTTACGAAACACGCACGTGGTGAGAGTATGAAAAGACAAAGGGATGCTTAACGGAGAAGGCCGATTAATCGTCAGGCGTTAATTGAGACTCGGGTTGCGAGGAGTTAGTTGCGAGCGAAGAGCTGAGTCGAGAGAGAGAGTTGCTACGAGTTGTCAATTATTAGTTGTGAGTTGTGAATTATGAATTTGGTTGTCTTAGTTATATCGCATTACAGCATTAAGTTCACGTTAAATAACCATCGTTTCCTGTTTAATCTACTGTAAATAAATCCATCTATCAATAAATTTATCATATAGGATAGAAATCGCTGGGAATCCTAATTTCTAGTAATTCCTAATAATTAATAATTCTATACCTCCTTGTATTGAAATTGCACAACGTGACAGTATTTTAGAGCAGAGACTTGAAGTAGCCTATCATTACAGGTGAGTGGTGTGATCTCAGGTCAGTAATGGATGATAGCTTACTTTCATTGTTATTCAAACCTTTGATTAATAAAGCAAAGTCTAATAAGTTTGGTACTTTTTCGTGTGCTGTCAGCCAATATGTGGGTTCTCCGGTTGATAATGGCCTCAGAGACAATTTTCCCATCACTGAAAGTAGTGTTTTCCTCTAAGTGCGATTCTTTTTGACCCCTAGTATCGATGCTTAGTGTTATAATCTCCAGCAGCTAGAAATTTGTTACCTAGAGTTTTGAAGAAGTTTCGGTATTGTTCTGTACTGCGTTTGTGCTTTGGGCAGAGTATACGGCTGATAATTGGATTGCTCCTTTTGTTGTTTCTGTTGTTGTCGTTGCTGCTTGTAGATAATCTAGCGAAGTAGAACTGCGTAAGTGATGTCCAATGGTGTCTATTTCCTACAGTAGTGGGTAGCTCTTCAAGCTACTTGATTTTATTAATCGGCACATCACATGCCAACCAACTTCGAACAATCACCACGAGGAATAAACATGTGCATTTTGAAAATCTTTGTTCATTTGTTTTACTCCTGAAGCATATTTATTTCTTGTTTTTACTGGAAAAGCATCGTCATACTTGTGCATCATACTCAACTTCACCATTACCATATGATTCTAATAATGGTTGTATTCATCATCTATTTATTTCTTCACTTCCTTCGTGAAATATTCTTCTGAGACGACCGTAGACGTAGAGAATCGTTGTTCTACTTCAGTATGTAATTTAGGAGACTAACTGAATGTTTCCAACCACGAAGAACTTCTTCTTTTTTCAAGTTTACTTTTGATGACTCTCCGTCCGTTTTCGAGACATAATATAACCTAATACTTTAATAATAATGATAAAAAATAGTAATAAGGGTTTCCGTGTTCCTTTCAATATCTCTAATATTAAAATACTACATATGTCGAATAGGTAAGAGGTAACCAACCCCAAGTCACCCCTTTCCAACGCTCTGATATCACGATGTATACTTGTAACGGAGACGATGATACTGATCACCGATTGATGGCGGTCTGGCATCTGGATGATCTCGATAGATAAAAACTCGGCACCACGAAGTACCGAGAACCACTTAGGTCCTAAGCGCCACTATAGTGGCTTTCGCGGATGTTGTGACACCCTCAGAAAAAACTTAAGAAGAAGGACCAGCCACTCCAATTAGTCACACACAACATCCAAATTGTCACGTCGACTCCTAGACCAAACGAACAATAAACCTAAGGATCCATAAATAACCCTTAGGACTTTCAAGTCCCATTAGTGTCTTTGGGCCTATAAGGGTCCTTAAAACATTCCGTGGGCTTATTGTTTGTTTCTAGAAAGCACGGAGAAAACGGGTTTCTTCTCATGAGCAATACCACCCACGATCAACGTTTGGTAGGAGGCTTCCTCCACTAACTGTTTTTTTCTAACCAATTGGCACCAACGTCTATCAACGCGTGGCACTCGTGGTGGTTTTCTTCATTATTGTTCAGAATGAAACTTTAGGCACCAACGTTATGTCAGCAGTGAAAGTTTAAATGGAAAGACGAACAGACGAAAGAGACACATAACAATATCAACGTTTATTATTAAAGATGTTCAATCACTTATATAAACACAACTAGATTAACAAAAAAATGTTATAGTAAAATGTTTGACTTAATTATTAGGATGCAATGATTCTCTAACTGAAATACCAAGCGCGGCCGTGGAAAGCGTATATAAGCACGTACAATTGTTTTGAATTGAAGCTCTAAATTCCGAGCACAGTAATTGGAAAGAAAAAATCCTAATTCGTGCGGTTGATGTAGTCGAACCTGGAGCAAAGGGTGTTTACATAAAAGAGCTTTGCAAAATGTGGTGTGATGCAAAAAATGGTGCTATATGAAAGTTGATGATACTCAAGAGCTCAACGCAGTCAATTTGATCATTAAAAATGCTATAGAGAAAAATTGCATCTGCGAGAGATCTGTTGACAAAGTACTCAAAAATTAAATTTAGTCGTAATTGATGCACAGTCGTAATCTTTTGCATTTCATAGTTGATCAGTTTTGTAAGATAGTTATCGTAGAAGTTGAAATTAGAATTTCTCAAATTGGGTACGATGTTTAGCTAATCGAGGTTGCCAGATTACTCAGACATATTGTATACCAGGAAAGACGAGCGACTTGTAAAGAAGGATTACAGTTCTTCGGTTTTTGAGGCAATGTCACTTTTTGCCTCAACCTCTAGCTCCGCAAGGGAAAGGGCCAAACAACAATGAATGTAAAATATTTATCAAAAATTGTAATTAAGAGACCGCCTCAAGAAGTCGGGAAGTTGAAGCAAGATCTAATACAG
>JACXIV010000070.1:0-106930 GCA_014737475.1 Bombus confusus
CCTGGAAAAAAGGGTCGTAAAAATATCCGAAAAGTAATGAAAGATAAGCAAGTTACAAGTGATACTAAACAAGCCGCCAAAGAAGAGGAAGAAAGACTTAAACGTATTGCTGAGAGACAAAAATTGGTACATATTTTTAAGTAATTCTTAACTAATTTTCTGTTCCATAAGAACGAAGAAAAAGATTTCTTTATTTTGTATTATAGTACAATGAAATGTATGAAGCAAGATTGGCTGGCGAAGAAAAAGTAGATAAGTTGGTATTGGATTTTGATCCTAAAACAAAAGAGGAATTGGTGACTGTTCATGAAAATTTAGTAAAGCGTTTGAAACCTCATCAAGCTAAGGGAATAAAATTCATGTGGGATGCATGCTTTGAATCATTGGAAAGAGTAAATTCTTCTAGTGGATCTGGATGTATAATTGCACATTGTATGGGACTAGGTAAAACTCTTCAAGTAATTGCCTTGGGTCATACACTTTTAACACACGAAAAAACTGGTGTTAAAACAATTATGATCGTTTGTCCTTTGAGCACGGTACTTAATTGGGTAAATGAATTTACAAATTGGTTAAGGGATATAGAACATGACATCGAGATTTACGAAATGACTAAGTAAGTTCCACAAATATATTCACAAGTACATTTAAGATAACTGATGAACAGATGGTCGTATAATATTTATTGATAAATTTGTTAAAGATTAAAGAAGAATATAGAACGAAAGTTTCAATTGGAAAGTTGGCAAAGGACTGGTGGTGTACTCATTATTGGTTATGAAATGTTTAGGAATCTTAGTGGCACAAATAATAAAATGAGAAAGAATATGAAAGAAGCAGTTTTACAGTACTTAATAAATCCTGGTCCAGACGTCGTAATTTGCGATGAAGGACATTTACTAAAAAATGAGGATACTGCTCTCAGTAAATCAATGAATCGGATTAAAACATTACGGAGAATTGTACTTACAGGAACACCACTCCAAAATAATTTGATAGAATGTAAAACTTGATCAATATTAAATAATAAGTATCTATATAAATAATTCAGTTTTCGTTTAATTAAATAGTTCTAACCGATATATTACAGATCATTGTATGGTACAGTTTGTAAAGCCAAATCTTCTAGGAACGAAGAAAGAATTTTTAAACAGATTTGCGAACCCAATAACTAATGGTCAATTTGATGATTCTACCGAATGCGATGTTAAATTAATGAAGAAACGAGCATACGTTTTACATAAGATGTTAAAGGGCTGTGTACAAAGGTTTGATTATTCTGTGCTAACACCGTTTTTACCACCAAAACAGGAATATGTAATTTTTGTCAGTCTAACTGAAATGCAAATTAATATGTATCAACATTATTTGGATAATTTTGCAAGGTATGTGAAATGACTTTTTAATGAAATTTCAAAATTTAATATGTATCTTCAATTTCAGACGAATACGCAATGCCAATGGAACTCTTTTCGGAGATTTTCAATCATTACAAAGAATATGGACACATCCCTTGGTTTTGCGAATGAATGCAGAAAAGGTAGAAAAGATAAATGAAAAGAAATTCGAAAGCAGTGATTCGGAGGGTTCTTTAAAAGACTTTATTGACGATGGCGAAACAGAGACTACGACCAGTATGAGTACTGAAGAAGATGACGATATTGTAACCATTGATACAAATGTTACAAAAAATATAAGAACTAATTCAAAAAATAATAGACCAGGTAAGATCCTATTTATATTAAACTAACATGTTATAAAATATATGTACATTGTTCTTATTTTATATGTAGAAACTGAAATAATTCCTGAAGAACCTGAAAAGAAAGAAGAGGAATGGTGGTTACAGTTTGTTAAACCTGAACACTTTGAAGATATGAGAGTTTCTTCCAAATTGATACTTCTTTTTGGAATCCTGAAGGAATGTGAACAAATTGGAGACAAAGTGTATGCTTTTTATATTACTTTTAGAAAAGTTTACAATAATTTACATAGCATCTCTAAAAATTGTTTAATTATTTTAGCTTGGTATTTTCACAATCGTTGTATTCATTATCTTTAATTGAGCAGTTTCTTGAAAAAATCGATAATACAACACAAAACGGTGAAAATTTGGAATACATTGATGGACATACTGGAAGTTGGTCATTGGGGTTGGACTATTTTCGGATGGATGGTCAAACATCCGCTGAAAATAGAAACATTTGGTGCAGAATATTTAATGAACCATCAAATACAAGAGCAAGATTGTTTCTAATCTCAACCAGAGCAGGTGGACTGGGAATTAATTTAACTGCTGCCAATCGTGTTATTATTTTTGATGCAAGTTGGAATCCTTCTCATGATGTCCAAAGTATATTTCGTGTATACAGGTACATGCCTCTGATTCTAATTCGTCGTGATTAATAATAATAAGATTTCATAATTACAAAAACATATATAATTTACAGATTTGGTCAAAAGAAACCATGTTACGTTTATCGATTTCTAGCTGCTGGAACGATGGAAGAAAAGATCTACAATCGACAAGTGACGAAACTATCACTTTCTTGTAGAGTCGTCGATGAGCAACAAATAGAACGTCATTATAGCAATCAAAGTTTAAATGAATTGTACACATTTGAACGAAACAACGGAAAGAAATCGACTCTGAATTTGCCTAAAGATAGATTATTAGCAGAAATATTTTTAAAATATAAAAATTTTGTAGAGAACTATCATGAACATGATTCTCTTTTAGAAAATAAAGTAACTTGTAGCTACATAATACAGTAATCTACTTGTCTCAAAATAAATTTTCATAATAATCTTGTTTAATAATAGGCAGAGGAAGAACTGAATGAGGAAGAAAGAAAGCAAGCTTGGTTAGAATATGAAGAGGAAAAGAAAGGAAAACCACCAATAATGCCATCATATTCAATGGCGTTCCCAAATAATATGATGTTAAATCAATATAAGATACCGCCACCATTGGGTATTGGCACGGATTATGAAAAACTCCGAATACTTCTTCAAAAGGATGTAAGAATATGATGCTTTTCATCAATAACTCAAATAGTTTGCTCATATTTATTAACTTCTTATAATAATTTACATTTTATAGTATCCTAATGCAACACCACAAACCCAACAAATGATGACTGCTAATGTATTAACAAATATGTACAATTACATGGAACAACATTCTTTCTACAATACCACAAATTCAATAATCGATCAGGTATTTCAATAACCTCTTACAATTTTGCTGTTGATAACGTTTGAATATAAAACATGTTTTTTGTATAAAATTTAATTGAGGATTTATGAATACTAGAATCCAAACTTAACTTTAGTACCCAATATGGCTCAAACATCTTATTCAGTACCGAATAGAATTAAGAATTTGACCAATCAACAGAAAGATTATAGGATTACTGATATTAGATCTGGAGATGTTGATGATGATGTTATAGAGGTAACGTGCATACATTAACAAGGAATTAAAGTTAAATAAATACTTATTAAATGTAAAATTTACTTGATACAATTTCAGGTTATATCAACCACAGTAAATAACAAAAATAAAAATCAAGAGGAATGAATGAAAATTATACAATATAAAGTTTTATATTGTTTTATACAGTGTAAAAATACTTTGATATATTGTTCTGAGCGCTTATACTTTTATCTACATCTTTAGTACATTACATTTGTATTATGATAGTATCAGTATTGATGAAACTGAATAATATTGTTGCTATAAACAATTAGTCTGAAATTATTATTTGAACAATGACATTTTTTATTTGATTAACTTTTAACTACACACGCACATATACATACAGACAAACATGTGTTTATAAAATGTATATTCATACTAATCATAAAACTTTTATACTGACTTAGATTACTTAAATAGAATATTAATGGACTATATAATTTATTTAAGGTTAATTTAATGATAAACTTATATTAAACAAGTAGGTAAATTTCATATTGCTTGCAATTATGTATAAAAATATGAAATTTATTTGATTTAAAGTTGCAAATGCATGCAAAGTGATAATAATAAATTAATTAAACAAGTATAATTATAATTTAAAAATTATATTTAGCTGATAAAATATTTCTCCAACCATGTTTCAATAAAATTTTTAATTTTTCCTTTAATTTGGCATATTCTTCAAGAAATGCTACATTTTGGTCTTCACCTTTGTCATAATTGTAATCATACAATTCTTCTGCAATGATATTGTTCCAATCTGGTGACATAGTTTCAGGATTAAATGATAACCATGCTATATAACGATATTTATTTGTTCTTAGGGTATACCCCATTGCTTTAATCTCTTTTAAACGTGGTTCATCGCTATTTGGATGTATCGAAGGTTCAATGCTTGGTCTTGGATATTGCGCAAACGCCGCCTTTTTCCATAATATTAACTATAAATTATACTATATTATAAATATTATATACTATAAATTATTACAAATGTCTAAGATAAACAACAGTTTCAATAATTATATATTACTAAAGCTATAAAATCTAAAATACCTCGTTTTTTAAAGCAGCTCTTATAAGTGGTATAAAAGTAATTCCTTCGCTGCAGGTAATTTGCATACTTTCAGTTGAACAAATAGGTATTGAGATATTTGCTAAATCTGCAATTGTTGGAAAAATATCAACTAATTCTACTATTGAATCTATAAATATCTGATTCTCTTTTGACGAATTATTTACACTTGTATTTTCTTTTAGTTTTCCATATGTAAGCCCAGGTATTGATACTATCAATGGTACTTTTAAAGCAACGTCATAATTGCTATATTTTGCCCACACCGCATGCTCTCCTAGTGACCATCCTACATAAATATTAGTTGTAAAAAATTGAATAATAATTTAAAAGGTAGAAAAATTTAGACAATAGTTAATTGGAAGATTTTTCAACTCACCATGGTCAGACATTAATATAATGGTAGTATCCTCTCGAATTGACAATCTTTCCAAATGATTTATTAATTTACCAATTAAATCATCAACATATGTTACAGATGCATAATATGATTGAATAATTAACCGAGCAAAACTTTCTAAAAATTAAAAAGAAATAAACATATAATGTCTTTGTGCATTACACACAAGAAAATAAATTTTTATATATCACTTTAACTATACTTGGTATTTTTTCCCATGGAAATTTAAGATTCAAAGCAGCAATATCTTCCCTTTTTCTTAAATCATTCCAAGGATTATAAGCAATACTACTAACATTATTTGACCATTTATAAGGTTTAGGTACTTCAAATTTGTGCAAGGGATGGTTTTCTGCAAAATATTTTTTTTTATAAAAATTATTTCTTTAATTAGAAATCTTTATGATTATAATAATTAATAATAATAGTTAAATATACTTAAATATTTTTTTGGATATTTAAATGGTATGTGTGGTTTTTGAAATCCAACTGCTAAAAAAAAAGGACTACTATTTCCTGCTTGATTAGATAGAAAAGTTTTAGCTTCCCTCAATATTTCTATATCTGGTAATGTTTTATTTGGCATTGATGAAACTTTAACTGGACATAGCTAAAATATGAAAAACAAAATTTATTTTGTACTTGTACTTGTTTTTGTGTATATACTCTTTAAGTAATATCTCATTATATCACAAATATTACAAGATTTTGTGCAGGCAGCATCTGCATATTTGTTTGGCATATTGGAGTATCTTTATATCTTTCTGTAAATGGATGAAAGGGAGTGTCTGACCATGAATAAGGGCTATCGTCAGAATTATTTGAACTAATTCCTATGAAATATATCATAATCATATCAAATGATGTAAAACAATTTATATCCACATATCGCATCTTAAAAACTAGAAACCTGGATGAAAAACTTTTCCTATTGATTTAGTAATATACCCATTATTTTTTAGATGTTGGGGCAATGTTGTAAAGTTGCCAATATCTTTTCGCCAGTAGCTATAGAAATCATAAAGATGAAGTGTATCCGGTCTTCGGCTTGTTAAAAATGAATTCCTACTTGGTGCACACAATGCTTGCTAAAAAGATGTTACTATATGTATATATACACTTTTTAATTGATGTATAAGCTTCGGTATTAATTTCTTACTATTAATTTAATACTAACCTGAGCAAATGCTTGAGAAAAAATGGCAGCTCCTGTCGCTAAACGATCTATATTTGGCGTATACGCTTTAGCGTCACCATAACATCCTAAAGCAGTTCTTAAATCATCGACGATTATTAAAAGAAAATTTTGTTTCTGAGCTGTACACCAAACGATTAAGTTTATAAACCATAACGTAACGAACATAGTAAATCACGCTAAAAAATATAACGATAGCAATATGGAGGGTAATTTTGTTCAAATTGAGATCAAATTATATATATACAATATATGTATGTATCATACATAGTCTTTTGTGCGCAAGAAATAAAATATTTCAATTAATGAAATAATAAAGTATTCTATTAGTATTAGTATTAGTATTAGTGGATCCTCATTTTTAACTTACTATTGCACTTTATTTTTCAATGTACAGACATATAAATGAAAATGCTATGTAATGCTTATTTACCTACAATATCTACTACAATAACTACGACATGATCTAACATAAATTACATTAAAATGATACAATAATATAAAATAGTAAAAATTAGTATGGAAAGTCAAGAGTTTTATATTAACACGCGCACAAATTACTGCAGTAAACGGTCTTTTGTTTCAAGAACTTTATTCTTAAATTTGCCGCACTAGGCTTATCAATCTACGGAATTGTATCTTTACTTTGCATTTACTGTTGTATTGATTGAATATTAAGTTTTAACTTTTTAAATTTGTTCGAGTTGTTTTTCATATCTTTTTTTTTTAATGTAGAGATTACAAACGAGTTGATTTAATATTTGTTTTATATATAATAGCTGTAATGTTGTTTTTTATTACAATAATAACAGTAAAATATACTTGAAAACATTGAAAATATATTTCTTTTCAATTTTTTTCATTGTAAATTTTTAATGTAATACCGTCTCGTAAACAAGAAGTAAGTTTTAGATATTACAAAGTTTTTAGTAATTTTTAGATATTTACAAAAAAGTAAATCTGGAAATTTAATTCAACATTGAAAGCTATGAAATTTTTGCCATATAATATTATCACTGAAATAATTAAAATTCATAGAAAAACAACTCTGATAACCCTAGAGTTATCTCTCTATTTCATTCTTATGATTTAAAGTTATGATTATGAAGATTTGAGTAGTTAACGAGGGCCGTCCCCCATAAAGTCAGTAATAAAAGCGTAATAAAAAGTGACTAGTTAAACAGATGGAGTATAAAGGACAGACGCATCTTTGATTGTAAAGAAGGAGGAAAAATAATTTACTTCATAATTTGAATGTTTGCGGCCCCGGTAAAGTACTCTGATTCACCGCTACAATTATTTATCTTCACGTTTACGCGTGATACCCACTTATCTGAAGTCAATCCCGTGTTTCCTTCTTAACAACAACTGATGATGATCTTTGATCATCAGTACTTATCGTACAGTCATTTACATTAATATTATTCTTTGCTTTAAAGTCAGTCTTAAAATTTGCTTGTGGGTTAGTAGTATCATCTTTAAATATTTCAGTATAATGAAAACTACTCCCATTCCCAGTCTTCGTATTTGTGCTAGCATTATTGCCAGTGCCATTTGAGTGCACTTCAGTGAAGTGTTTGTACAGCATTAGTGTTGTACTAAACTCTGATTCACATCCAGGAATTTTACAACTGAAACATTTTACAACTTTACAACTGAAATTCTTTTACTAATCTATCAAAACAGATTTCTAGCAATAAATTCAAGAATAATCAATCAAGAATGTAAATAAGTACAATTTTATAATATGTGAAGCATAAACAAGTGACAATATAACTTACCGAAATACTTCATTGTTTTTAGTAGTTTCTTGTATTATTGGCAGTTTTGAATTAGCATGATTGTCCTGGTAATGTTTCCATAAACCAGTTACATTGCTCACCTGAGCTCCACAGCCAGGGATCTTGCATCTAATTAATACACAATAAAATTAAATAGAGAAATTAATTTTTTGATAAAATTTATATTAATAGTAATTACCTGAGATGCAAAAGATACAATATAAAAACTAGAATTTAAAATCACATGTGATAAATTTTACAAAGCATTTAAAATTATGGATAACACATATCTGTCTTTACATATGAAAAATTAAAAAAAGATTCTGCTTTTGCTTGTAGATGTTAATAGCTTCAAACTTACAAGAAAAAACTGACTGTTGAGGCTTTCCCTTGTTTTAATTTCAGCATTGATTTGCTAGAATTTGAACTAATTGTATTGGCAGCTAATTTATGACTATCTTGATGATGACGATAATGGGATATGTACTTGTATTTTCTCCCACAGCCATTAATCGCACATTTATAAATTTCTTGCTTGTACCTAGACATACGTTGCTTCTTTGGAGTGTATTCTTCATCATCCGAACAGTTACTGTTTGTTTCCATAGTATTCTCCTCGGATTTTGAAATATCACGATCAAGTTCATTTCTGAAAATTTTTTCTAGATTATCTAGTTCAATTCTGTGGTCTTGATTTCTCGAATCCATACTGCATATTTCATTTTTCATATTTTTCGTAATGGTAATATCACCATTTACATAAACTACATTTACTTTTTCTTGGGAATGTTCACTTTGCAGTTCTGGACATTTGTTTGTGTTACTCTCATATTTAGATCGAAAATTCTCTGCATTTCGAATTAAATTTTCATTCATAGAAAATGTGCCTGTTTCATTTAAAGATTCACTAGTGGAAGAATAATCTTCTTTTGAACTATCATTTGCGGTATTTTGATCATGAGAAACCTCATTTTTTTGTTGCTGTGCAGTATCACTTCTGAGAAGATTTTGTTCATTATTATCATCATACTGGCGTACTTTTATCCCAAAAGATTCATTTGTTCTCTTTTCATAACATTCCTCTGTGCTTTGTACAATTTCCTCATCCATTGCATTTTCAGGATCTTCAAAACATATTACTTCTGGTTCAGTAGGCAACATTGGTGGTTGTCTATGGCAGTTTTCGATATGTTCTTCTAGATTGATACTGGTTGTATGTAAAGATCCACAATTTGTGTATGGACATACAAATACATTTGTTTCATTATTATGCCATTCTTGATAATGGCGCCACATGCTTCCAGGATCAGACAGTTCTTCTCCACATCCTGGTTCTCGACAGCTATAAATTTAATTATTAATATACTATACTATTACCTAATATTTCATAATCAATTTTTATAATAAATGAAGTCAACTTACATAAACCTAATTTTTAAAGCTTCAAGAGCTTCATGTGTTTTGTATTCATCTTGATTTGTAAATGTCTTGCCACAGCCCCGTTGTTTACAAGTATATACTTCCTAAAAAGATAATTTGATTAAGTATCCACTACAAATAACATTAAGAATATAATCTTTTCATTTAATTTATCTAACAAAAAAATAATAATTTTTACTAGAACTTCCCAAAATGTTGATAGATAATAGCTCAACAATAATCATCAAACACTTCATATCCAAATTATAATACAAAATTAAATTGTTTTACTAATCTCATTCGTTTGAATTATGACTAGACTATAGATTTGTATGTATTTGCAGGAAATTTGGAAGTGCAAAATTGCACGAAATACACCTAACGTCAGAAAATATAGAAAATATCCAAAGTATAGTTCTTTCTATAATACTTAAGTAAGAAAAAGAGGTTCCACAGAGATCCTATTTTTTTAATTATATTCTCAAATACACGAGTTTGCATAAAAACCCACAGTCTAATTATAACATTATATGTCATCAATAAGAAAGATTGTTTTAACTACAGAAAGTACTAAGTTAACAAATACAGGTAAATGGTGAGCGATTTGTTTTGAGTTAGGGGTCATTAAACCCATTAAATGCCTCCGGTGATTTTACCTTTTTTGGGGGTATTTCCTCGATAGTACGATTCCTAGATACGAATCTGATGACGCTAACTTCAGCAGGCCTATCTGTGCATGTATCCGTACCCTGGCCCATCTTGGCCAATATGCAATAAAAACGGTGAACGACGCGTTTCGATGCTCACATAACCTGCACTCACCAACAGGAATTCAGAAGGAAATTTTTCTAGCACCTTGAATGAAAGTCCCAAATACACAATCATTTCCACGAACGGGACGCTTTGTCGGGCTACTTACCAACAAAGTGCGCTCCCGTTCGCGCCGGAATATATTCCCTTTTTCACCTCATATTATACCATTCCCAATAATATCAATCATTTGTTGTCATTTCAATATACTCAAGCTACTTCATCGTGAATACGTATTCACCATAGTCTTTCTGCCCACCCTTCGACTTTTATTGTGCCTACCTTCATATAGGTTCAAGATTAACATATCGATAATCACATCGATAATAACTACACTCGATGTAAACATTTGTCGATTTTTGAAATATGATTTTTAGTAGGTATCTTGTAAGTTTTCGATTGTGAAATTATAAATGGAACGTTGCTGAAAGGAAACAATGATTTATTTGAATTCATCCTTGAAACGTGTACATATTCTTTTTAATCTTACTGTGGATTTTCAGATGCAGCACTGTTTCGTAACTTATGTACGTAAATCACGTAAAAAAATTTATTGGAATAATACTTTCAGTGTACTTTCACTCTATATTGTACATCTATATATACTTTCAAATATCTATGTAGTTTAGATGAATTTTTATATGTAGCGGCAATCTCTAATAATATAGCTCCGAAGATTTTCACAAATTGATTTACCGCATTCTATACAATAGTATGTTTGTTCATCTCCAATACACGAGCAAGGCATATATTTGTTTCTTTTTTCTAATTTAGCTGAATGTAATTTTTCAATGTTTTGAATATTAAAAATCTGCATCCATGGTAATTTTCATTGAACTTCAAAGAGTTGTACAGAATAGTCAATTAATCATTTTTGAAGTTATGAGAACCATGGCTAAACGTTTAATATATATACGTATATATACGTATATATACGTATGAGCAAGTTGCGGTGTTATTAGCAGCGGGTCGATTTTTATGTTTATACTACTGGAAGGCGTTAATACCTATACCAGTCACTACGTAAACGTTGGTCGGGTCACTATTAGCCAGGATGTGACCTGCACGCCAGTATCGATTTACATAGGTGCTAGTTTTATTGTGGAAACAATAATTGTCCATAACATAATATACGATCGTTAAATTAGAATCGATTAAGATCAATGTAATTCCAGTTTAAATTAAAGGATGCACACTCTTTATTTGTTATTTCTTATAGCATTGTTTTTCATCCAAGAATATACTCGGTATGTTCATGGTGAAGGTGCGTAAATATGATCGACTCTTTTTTAATAATAATACAATAAATTATTTTAATTTTTAAATTATATTTTCACCTTTCTAAACAATTTTTTCTTTATCTTTTAATCAAATAGCTTGTACGCTTGTTATTTTCTACCTTGTTATTTTCTAAATGTCATTGATGAAGTATACTAATTCAAAAAGCATATTGATTTAATTATTCTCTATGTTTGAGTTAGAAGCGTAAATAGATCGATTAATATGTTAGTCGTCATTATCTTCATAAAATAAAAGTATTTTAAAATATTTTTAATTATTTTTTACATTATTTTATATTAACAGATAATGTGGCAAGTAATAAAAATAATGAAGAAATGCCGTCGCAACTAACAGTAACATCATGGAATGTAAGTTAGGTCCAAAATTTAGCATATTTTTTACCTTTTTTAATTAACAAGATGTACAATATGTTCATTATTTTGTAGGACATGCCTTTCTCAGGCATTGTAGAAGAAAATGGAAAGTGGATAGGTAAAGGATACGCATTTTACATTTTTGATTTGCTCAGTACGAAATTAAATTTCACCTATACCATTATTCCACCAAAAGAACATATTTTGGGTGATAAAAGTAGCGGTATTCTTGGTTTACTTTACGAGAAGGTATCATTTAGGAATTTGTAATATAATTGATTTAATTGTAATACAATGATTTAATTGTTAAGAAAATCTATTTCATTTTATAGAAAGTAGACGTAGCTGTTGCGTTCCTTCCCGTATTACCGGAAATCGGACAATATTGCACGTTTAGCGCTCCACTAGATGAAACGAAATTAACTGCCGTGATGAAAAGGCCTCAGGAATCAGCTACAGGTTCTGGTCTTCTGGCACCATTCGAAAGAACCGTCTGGCTACTAGTTTTAATGTCATTAATTTTTGTGGGGCCAATTATTTATCTTTTCGCCAGTATGAGGTTTCTGAAAAACTTTTTAATAATTATTATAACTAATATAATCAGTAATTAAGATAAATTTTAATTTAATCTTTTGATACATAGAGCAAAATTGTGGCACGATCCAAGTTCTGAAAACTTCAGTTTGTCCTCTTGCTTCTGGTTCGTTTATAGTTCTCTGTTGAAACAAGGGACGAATATTGTTGCTACAACAGGTAAAATATATTGATTAACTTTAAATAAATTGTTATTACAATTTCTAAAAATTGTAATTGGAGTTGCAGATTCAACACGAATGCTTTTCGCCACATGGTGGATTTTTATATTGATTTTGACATCCTTTTACACGGCAAATCTCACAGCGTTTCTTACAAAGCCTCAATTTACGCTTTCTATTAGTTCCCTACAAGATATTGTTCACAAAGGATACAGTTGGATCACCTATAAGGGACGAACGATTGATTTTCTTCTTTCTCAAGTAAGATGTAAAGCGATCTTCCTAAGATTTTAATACTAAACTGAATTATTTGTTGATAATACCAAACACTTTAACGTATAAAAATAATACATTAAATCTTGTTACGTTTTCAGAATCAGGAGAACGATTTGAGTTTATTGAACGTAAGCAAATTACAAGGAAAAGGTGTTTTTAAGTACTATGAGCATTCAAGAGCTATTTTAGAATCAGTTACTACCAGTATGTGTTAAATATCCTAATATACATATTAAAAAACGATCGTAATACTATTCTACTCATTTTTCTCATTTGATTCACTTTCTCCTTTTAGAAAGACTTTTCCTAGCAGAGACACATTACTTGCAAACTTTAATATTCAAAGACTATATGAATAAAACGCATCATCATTTACAACATAACTCGCGTTGTACATATGTTATAATGCCTGGTAGCATTCTAATAACCAGCCGTGCCTTTGGTTTTCCCCATGGTTCAACTTTTGAAAAACGTATCAATAGATTGTAAGTTTTACTTGGATTCAATTTACTAACTTAAGTTTTACTAAAAATAAAGATGGTTATTTAACATCACCATTTTTTTAAATAGAATATTGTAATAGAAATAAGTTCTTAATAGAAACTTTTTGAATATAGGTTTTATTGTTTTAAATTACAGGCTGTTAAGATTAATAGAGACCGGTATCATACATCGTACGAAGAAAGAAGATCTGCCATTAGCTGAAATCTGTCCAGTTGATCTTCGTTCAAGCGAGAGACAATTACGAAATACTGATCTCCTTTTAACATACAAAGTTGTCGTGGGTGGATATACAATTGCTGCAATTATCTTTTTATTTGAATTAATTTACGCGTTTATATTGTACCGAGTACAAAATGGTAAAAGAAAAGCATGTTGCTATCTGCCTTGTTGTGGTTCAAACGAAAAACCACAAAAACCTTCAAATAGCAATCTTCCTGCACAAAATTATATGATGATGTTAAAAAGAAGTCCGCCAGCGATTTATCAACATCCTGACAATGTTTTGTTGCAAAGAAAACAACAATTTATCAATGGAAGAAGTTATTATGTAGTTACTAATCCATACGGTGATCGAAAATTAATTCCTATCAGAACTCCTTCTGCTTTTTTATTTCAATATGCAACCTGATCATATTAAAGATATGTAAGAAATACAAAAATATTTTTTGTATGTAGCATTACGTATTTAAATGCTAAAATTATTTAAAAATTGTAATTTTATAAAATTAATAAAATGTATGTTGGATATAAATTTCTTTTTGTGAGATTATATAGATCAAAATTTGTTTATACTTGCGTATGAACCTTGTGGAATATGGCAAAAAAAAGAAAAATATAATCTTTATGAATTTTTGTATTTCTAAACAAAGTTTTCCCAATCTGTTTCTTCTAATGGAAACTTTTATTAAATTATATTAAATTACATTATTAATAACTTAATAATATTTATATTTGAACATATTATAGCAGAAATTTTATTTAGGGAATTCTAATTTTCATAACAACTGATTGATCAATTTCTCGCATTGTTGGCAGTACTGAGTTTAAGATTGGGGAGTGAGCAAGTTAGTAAACAATACAAATAATAAACTGTTCATTGAATTGGCCGAACGTTTTTGTAAATATCTATATTCTTCTGTATTTATAAAATTTTATAGTTATTATTGGAAATCAAAAGTAGCCAATTACTTGATTTGGCTCTTTTGTGGAAAATTAAAGACATTTCTTATTGTATTATATTTTGTTTTATGAAAAAGTATTTCTCTTTCACATCTGATAACAAGCTTAGGGTAATTAATTCACAAAATAATATGTTAATCATATCTTCTATTTCTTATCGTTGTACTAGGTAGTTTCCAAATTATATAAATATTTTCCTTCCATGCAAAGTAAAAATGATCAATGTTTTCTAAATACTAACAGTGAAATATCTTTTAAAAAAGGAGAGAGAAATGGCAGAGGAGGAAATCTGTGGATTTCTAGATGTCAAGTTTTGTGGTAGCAAGTCCAAAGTTCATAAGGTTAAAAAGAGAACATTGGGTCCTTGGAAAGTTTGGAAAAGGCATTGGTGTTCCTTTCAAAAGCTGGGTTCTAAACTAGGAGTCAGAGTAAACCTTGATTATTGTATTAGCAATGATAATAGTTCATCATCAAATGACAAAGAGAATTTCATAGTAATACCATTGGATGCCATTATTTGCCGTACCCAATCTAGATCTAAGCAATTTGCTTTTGGTATATTTCCTATCAAAGATAGGAAACCATTGCTCTATTTAGCTGGTAATTCGGAGACAGAGTCACAACGGTGGATGGCAAACATTAGACAGCTATTAAGACCTAGAAAGCTCAAATTTGCACCAGGATCTTATAAAATATCTATGGTTGACAATCCACATTCCAAAGCATCGGGACTGACAGGTATTTAAGTCATTATTCATAGAAAGAATTGCGCTTTTTGAAGTTTAATTACCATAGCTTTTTTCAGGACTATATGGTGATTTGATAGCAAGCACACTAGGAGTCATAATAAAGGATATTCACTCTGGTGAAACACTAGAGAATTTTGAGTGGGATGAACTAAATCAGTTTCACTTGTTCACGGCAGGACGACCAGACGACGTTAAATGTATTTGTGTGATTCATACAGCAAAAAAATTCCGTGCTGGAATTGGTGAACTACATTTGTTTTGCTTAGAAGCTGGTAAATTGTTGCAAGATTTGGTAACTCAGGGCCGTGGTCCAAGACACAAGCAAACTAATGGACGACCTTTAAGCTTAAGTGAAGGTGATATTAGGGCAATATCCCATGATGAACGTTTGCGAAGTTATTCAGTAACAACTGGAAGAATGGAATTAAAAATATTATCTAAAAGAAGAGAATCTAATGAAAGATATGAAGAAATAAGCTATAGAATGTCGGGTAAAATAAATGAGGATGTTTATCAACCAGAACCATATGGCCATTATCATGTTAGAAGATACTCTGATATTTCTACAACTTCTGGGATTTATGAAGAAATTCCAGATGAATCCGACATGAATGCAGTAGCTGCCTCAAATTTTTATGTGGAGAATCTCTTTTGTAATCGACTCTCGGAAGAGCCACCACCTTTGCCTCCGCGTCAAAGGTGTGCTTCGGAGTCCATGAAAGGAAGCAGGTTTGTATTCATTCAGTTTTTCTTTATGCAAGATTATGCTTGTTTAATATTACATTTATTCATATAATGTTTATATTATATAAATATATATATATATATATATAAATCTTTTTAAGGTTGCAAGATATTCGGGCTTCTGGACCTAGTAGTTTACCTTTAACATCTCATAAAAACTCTGTACGGATCGAGAAAAATAATTTAGGATTCCAAAGAATAACGGATGAGTCTAATTATGTTCCTATGTCACCTCGATTAAAAGATATTACGTTAGTAGAAATGCAAGCAGCTCTACAAGAAAATGATTACGTTATTATGCGATAGACTGGACATCACTTGTGCAGTAAACAAATTCTCGTGAGAAATTTGTTGATATTTGCTACCTAATATTTGATCTCGTTTTTTAATCTTTTTTTAAATTCATATATACATGTTCAAAAGAAAATATAAAAGACGAGGCATGATTGAAGTTAATTCAATTATATGTAGATATAACAGAGAAGAGGTCAGAAACTAGTTTAAGTGTTACTGAACCTACTGATTCGTACAAAATTTCATATACTTTATTAAAAATTATAAATTTGTACAATGTGCGAGGCTTCCGTTTTCGGAACTGTATTGGAGCGCGTTGTTGCAGCAGACCTATGTTATTTAAGTGTTAAATACGGCAATTTTTTTAAATTTCCTTAATATTAAATATTCTTTTAGTCATTAAATTCTCTAGATTTTACATTTTCCTAAGCTAATCTGTAGCCGTTAATCGATATTTTGAGCCTAATCCGTGATTTGTAAAAATATCAAATTCTTCACGACTTAGAAGGGCTCCACGTACATCGTCCAAAACGATCACCTTCGGATATCTATAAATAAAACAAAAAAAGACTTTTACAATTCCACGATAATAATATACATACACATATGTATGTAATAGGTATATTTGACATCTGCATCATAAAAAGTTATGAATTTTATACGATATATATATACAAGTAACCTGATTAAAAAAGTATATTTACCCATTATCACTGCATCTTTCCCAAGCTTTCGCCAAAGACATTCTGACTAAATCCTCTACAAGGCATTCAACAGCCTAGCAAAATATAAAATATGTAAGAAATTTAAATTTTCATTAATTTTTAAATTAAGTAAAAGTATATATTTGTAAAACGTACCCGCATTATCATTCGACTAGCCGCGCAATGTACAACAGTGGGTACAATTTCTTCAGAAATTAGCTTAATACCAATTTCTCTGGCAGTTTCACAAGTAAAATCATAAAACGGCACTAATTTATTTTCAAGTTCCAATACTGTAATTTTCGTGTTTACAAATTCCTTATTCTCTTTTCTTTCTTTTAGTCCTTTCTTGTTTTCTAGTGCAACATCAGTATTTACAACATCAATCTCAATATCCAGTTCGTTGGATTGATGTAAATTAGAATTAAGCAAATTATCATTCAATTGATCTGGATAACTTTGAAGCCACTTGCAGAAAGTATCAGGTTGCGTACATGTAGAAATGCTTTTAGCGATTGTGGAATCAGGTAAACTCTTCTGCTGTTTTATTGACCGAATACTCAAATTCGGACAAAGAGGCGTATAACCGTGCAATCTCGCCCAAATCATTATTTCCTTAGTGGTCCATAATTCTTCCTCCGTGAATGGCTTTTTCTTCATAAAATATCGTATCATCCTTGCTCGATTCCATTCACAGGCATTTCGCTTCGCTATACTGTAGCTAAAGTATTCCTCTTCGCTCGTGCAGGCATAAGGATGGAGCCGTCTGTAATCGGAGTCAAAAGCATCTTGAGTTATCAAGGGCATTCTCCTAATAATGAATCGCAGTAGGCCTTGAACATTCAGAATATTTGCTATCTCAATTGTTCGAATAATTTCGTCATAGAATTCCTTTTTACTTTGGAGCTTGTATTTATCCTTGCCTAAAGTGATTTTCTGACGTGATAACTTGATTTCCTTCAATTCTTGATTGTTCACTTTTAACATCTGTTCAGTAGCTGATTCTTTTTCAAAATTAAAAGAAAGATCATTTGGTGAATTTCTTCTTTCAGCTATCTTTAGTACTGGTACATTGGAATTTACGTTTAGGAGAATACTTTTAGAGACTTGAAGCTTTAATCCTTGTTGTACTTTTGTTCCATTAAGATCTCGTTCTTGGATTTTAGTTTCTGTGCCTAAAGGTTTCTTCAACAAACTAATACCACGAGAAGTAGTTAAATTTATCCTCGATTTTGTTGAATCGTTATTACGGGCATAATCCATACCTGCAATATCTACAGGAATTGTTTTATTGTTCTGAAGAACTAAGACATGTTTATTTCCAGATGGCTCGAACAATGGAGGAATAGAAATTTTCAAAGGACGAAGGTTCGAGTGAACTCTGGAGCAACTCAGAGGAAGTACTTTCCGATTAACTTCATCTAACAAAGGTACGCTTGTGTTTGTCAATTCCTCTTGTATCTTTAAGTCTGTTAAATATCCATTTATTAAAGGTTCACTTATTATTGTGTTATTAATTTCAGTGACCTCCTCTCTATCTTCTTTCTGCTGATTATCTACTGTGACAATCTTATGTAAAGATGAATTAGTTAATGTTTTTGATGAATGGTCAATAGTTAAATTTCTTTCAGAATCATTTAAGTACTTGGAACCACAATAATCATGATCAAGTTCTATATAAAATAACAATTTTTTCACATTTATTAAATCTTCATTAATTTCCATATCTTCTGAGGGTTCTTTCTTAATTACCACTTCACTACTCTTATCTGCTAATTCTAATCTTTCATTTATGCTGTTACTCGTGAAATCAGACATGAGATTAGAATCTTTGTCATTTTCTACCTTCACATTGCAATTATGCTCGCTCTCATTAAAATCTTCGTCAATTACTTTACCTGTATTTCGTTTAGAATTTCGGGAGTCTGCATAGATCCATATATCGACAAGTGTCTCGGATCCTAAAGTTTGTAGACCAGTATAAGTACGGTCTAATTTCAAATAATGAATTATGTCCATTGGCTTATTGAGAGCACTTTTAAAATGCAATTGTACTCTTAGTGGGAATTCACCCCAACCGCGTCTTGAAAGACAAAATGGTGCTGATGTAACTTCAACAACATCATTAGGTCTATAACTAGGATGTAAAAAGAATCGGACTTTGCTAACAAAATCATTAATATCAGGATTTTCTTTATTTCCTCTAACATACATTGTCCACTTGTGACTAGCTGCATCTTCTCTCCATTCTGGAGGGATCCATTTTGAAATGTTTCCAATAATTATACGTTTTCTCACTTTGTGCCTAATACCTCTCGATGGACATTGAGACTCTGGGACTCCACTTTTTGGTGGAATATATCGTGGAATTTTCTTTGGCAGTGGATCTTCATCTGTTTCATTCCTTCTTTTCCCTAATCGATAATGTTCAGAAGCTTCTTCTATTTTTACTGCAACACCACCAGTGGTATTTGATGGGTATATCGAAATTGATTCTGATGTGGTAAAATAACTGTCTTTGTTAGATGTTGTTGATGTAGAAATAATTGAACTATCGGATAACTTTGGTGATTTACCAATCAACTGTTTTATCGCAGGATGAATTTGAGTTTGCTTTGCTTCTCCATTTTGTGAATTTTGACACTGTTTGCGATTATAAAAGTCAGCAACAATAACATAACGCAAAAGATGAAGGATTTTTGATGCTCTATGAAGTCTTTCTTGTAACTCTAAAACTTCTTTCTCTTTTGTATTAATTTCCTTGGAAAATTCCCTTTCAATAATAGCGGTTATTTTTCTTGCTGTACTGCTTCGTGCTAAAATGAAATAACAATAAAAACAAATGCAAATAAATACAATTAACTCTATAATTTTATTCATTATACATATTCAATTTTTAATAATATTGTTACAAAAAGATAGTTCTTAATATTAAAATAAATGGAGTATAAACAGGTTAGATACAATAGAACATTACATAAATTTGATAAAAAATTTCATATATACCATTTTCTTCGTAAATTCGTTGATGTTTTTCATCACTTGTATCGGATGGCCCGTAATCGGGATCTTGATCTTTTAAGGCACTCATTTACCATAGTTGTTTTCAAACGTATAATAATTAAATAGTAAGATATTTAAAACCTACTTTTTATATTTTATATGTAATAAAAAAATTGTTTTATCGTCAATATCAGTTTCTTCTTATAGTACTTGTAATTTAAACAACGACCATGTGCTTCGTACTTCTTTTAAACCACCCTTTGAACAGAGGGTTGCAATTCAAAGTGTTGGTACAACTTTCTATAAACAAACGATGGAGGTTATATTTTCCGTGAAATATTTTATTTCAGTCAATGATGGTGATTATATCGACAACATAAAATTTATCGCACATTTGACAATAATTATCTTACATACATTATTACAAATCTGATATCATAGTGACATATATATACATACATACATACATACATACATACATACATACATACATACATACATACATACATACATACATACATACATCGTAGTTCAGTTTTTATATTCTCCATATGTTATCTCATAATACCGTTGAAATTTTCAAGAAATCGTGACAACACATGTGAAGTATGTTATTAGTATTGTATCATATGTATACATACGTAAAGTTAGCTTAGTAACAACAGGTGTGTTTCGTAGTAAAAATATTCAATCAACTTTATTATTACTTCCCTAAAAGTGTAGCAAAGGAAATTCGTTAAATTTTATCAGTGTTTTCCATTCTGCCTATTGTATATAATAGAAATCTATCGAGAATGTTGCTTCAAACTTTTATCTGAAAAAATAATCCTATCAATTTCTACCTAACTGATCAAAGTATGTAACATTTATTCATTAATATTAAAAATTCGAAAAAAAACCTCGAGTATACTTAGGTAACATAGAGTTCGTGTTCTTTAAAACAACTGATAAGTATTTAGCGCAGGGACTTTTACAGTCGAGTATAGGGGAAATACTACGCGACAGATTGGCAATAGGTAGCCTCGTAGTGTGTGCAAGTGTAGTCATGGCTGTCTGACAAAACATTCGAAATAACAAGAATTAATGTAGTAGTTGGTTATCAAAGGTATCATGCCGTATTTCTTACAAAGCGCTATATTGTCCTGATTTAAATTCCGAAGAGTCGATTAGTGACATATTAGTAAAGGATTGATTCGCATCCACGTACGTCGAGGTGTACTTGGTAGATTATCGTTGGGAATAATAATAAATAAGTGGATAGAGCAATTGTGGATCAGGAAGGAAGTTACGGGATTGAAGGCGCGGTGAACGTAAGCCTGCGAGGTTCTCTTCTAAAATCTTGTTAGAACGAGCGTCGCGTCTGAACGACCACCGACGATCGATTACGCAAGATGACCATTCTGTCGAAGAAGAAGACGAACGCCTCGAAAGATAGACGAGAAGGAGGCAGCACTTCCGAAGTCGATGTTCACGGAGTGCAAAACGAGCATACCTCCGGATCCATCACACTGCCTAATAGCCCATATCAGGTGAATGAATAATCCTCTCATTGCAGCTATACTGCTCGCACAAATACTTCTAGTTGCAAGTAGTTGCAAAAGCGAATCTTAAAACGACCTTTTGCGAATCGTGACAGGTACGTGCAGCGAACGGTTTCGCGGTCGATCTACACGGGGTTCAAACTGATCACGGATCTGGTTCTATCGTTCTTACAGGGAGCTCGTACGAGGTAAGAAACATAAAAGCTGATTTTTTTTTTTAACCCCCAATTCCCATAGGTCACATTATGAGAAAATATTGGAAATGTATCATCAGTTGTTCATTTCTATCTCTATTGATATAAAAACAACAGGTTTTACTAGTTTATTTTGACACATGTAAAATATATTTTACTATTTATATTTTATATTTTTATTATTTTAGTAAACAACAAAAATATATGTTATAATTTGGATATGAGTAATATATTAGTATAGAATATATTCACATATTTCAGATGCACTTAAAATCTCAAATGATAGTAAACAAATTAAATAACACAAAACATACTTTTTTTCAAGATACTGCTAAAAATAAATGAAACCAAAAGTTCTGTCAATAATATTATGAATTAATATATCAGAATAGATATTAAATTGGTTACTAGAATGTATTAGAACTTATAAAATATTGATTGGCTTATGTTATAGAACAAATAATAGGTGCTTATGGGAATTAAGGAATTAACATTCCATTAGGTATTTTTCTTTTCTTTTTTATTATTAAATTTTTATATAAATACTCTCAATTTCAAATCTATCCTTTTTTTATGGAATATCATTTGTCATTTGCTATGTATATAATAACATTCTATGGTTAATAAAAATATATTATAATGTATTTAACACTTGTATATGTGTTCTTCTATTAAAGTCAAGTGTAGATCGTCGAGAAGATAAACATTTTGAAGAAGGAAGTGGTCCCAGTCATGGTAAACGCCACAGACAACGAGCAAGTCCACATAGGTACTGTATGAAAGACCAAAGAATTTCCAAATTTGTTTTATATCATTGTATTATCTATCATTTTAGATATATTTAGTCTGGTATATTATATTCTCAAATTTATGTTTTGTTTATTTTATGTTGAGTGTTTATTTTACAGTGGTTGTATTGGAAGAAATTCACGTTCAAAACGTGATAGAGAAAGAGATAGGGGCCGAGAAAGAGACAGGGAGAGAGAAAGAGAACGTGAAAGACAAGCTACACCTCCCACTGCATCTAGCAGTGGCTTACAAGGTTCATATTTGTAATGCTTCTTCTATACATACATATATTAAATTTATCATTTAATATTAGAATAAGCATAGATCAACTTAAATTACATTGAAAAAAGATATTTTTCTTTGATATTAAAATTTTTTTTATATAAAATAAAACATTTCTTAGAAAAATAAATAATAAATAATATACTTTACTTAGCTACGGATGGTAGTGTCATAGCCAATAATCGAATGGCTATTGTTGGGGCTGCTGCAAATATAGAACATGAATTAGCTAATGGATATAATAGTGGTGATGAATATACTGGCAGAACTGGAAATAATCTTACACTGGCTGAATGGCAAGAGGTTAGTTATGAAATATGATAGATAATTATAACAGTGAATAATTTTCATTGTCAAATCTTTTGATTGTATTTTTTTTTTACAGCGAGATAGATGGTTTGAGAAACGAATGCGAAAAATGGGATTTATCGTCAAAAAGATGGGCGAGGATGGAGCATGTCTATTTAGAGCTGTTGCAGATCAAGTTTATGGTGATCAAGAAATGCATGGTGTAGTTCGGAAGCATTGCATGGATTATATTGTAAGTATTGAACACAAAAATGATAGAAATCCATTATTCAAAAATATATTTTTTAATTATATGGTGTGATTTTCTAGGCTTCCAATCAAGAATTTTTTTCCCATTTCGTAGCGGAAGATTTTAGCACATATGTAGATAGAAAACGACAAGAATATGTACATGGAAATCATATAGAGATGCAAGCAATGTCTGAAATGTATAATCGCAGCATTCAATTATATTGCTACAGTACTGGTGCGTGTTAATATGCGCTTCGATAAAATTAATCTTTTTGTGCTTTTAATATTACCTTTTGTAATTCTACACAGAACCAATTAATATTTTCCATACGATGGTCGAAAGTGATAATGAACCGATACGATTGTCTTATCAGCGTGGTAGTCATTATAATAGCATAGTAGACCCATATAAAGCTACAATTGGTGTTGGTCTTGGCTTACCTTCATACAATCCTGGTGCCGCAGATCGACAACTTATATCAGATGCAGTCCGTCAAAGCGAAGAATTACACATTGAACAGGTGAAGAATTACTATAGTTAATTGTTATATTTAATATCGATTTAAACTTTAAACTTCTACAATAAATGAAAAGAACAATTATTTTTGTGCACAGACAATGCTAGAAGATAAAATAAAAGCAACTGACTGGGAAGCAACAAACGAAGCCATAGAAGAACAAGTTGCCAGGGAAAGTTATTTGCAATGGTTAAGGGATAATGAGATGCGAAAAGCTGTAAGTTTCATGCAATTTTTGTCTATTATTTTAGACGAGTGGCTTTGTCTATTATTTAAACGAATACCAAAACATTGTTTTGTGATTTAATAAAGCGATCAGCGAGTAGCAGCAGTACAAGTACGGTAACAAGTGCGCAACATAGTCACGCGCATTTTCATCCTCATGGAGGTCGTGGTCAACAACGAAGCCACACTTCTTCTCCAACCACAACTCAAACTAGCCAAGATAATTTGCGTAATTCTCCAAAAGTTCGTTTCATATTAATGTTACTAAGACGATGTAGCTTATATATTATGTTGTATATTATATTTTGTATGTTTTAATTTTTAATTTCAGGTAAATGATTCTGTAAGATACAATAAAAGGTCTCCGCAACACCAATCAACACAAGGATCTACCATGTCTCACCTTGCCTCAGATTTTGAATCTATAATCTCTCAGGAACCTGTACCAGGTAGTAGTAAAGAGGCTCATGCTTCACCGGATATCTCGTTATTCAATCGTCTTCCTCCTGAAGTATTTGGTAAGTCAAGTATTAGCGGTTAAATTAAATGTCAATAATTAAATTAACTTATGATATGTAACTATAATAAAAGTACAAGGTGTTCCATTTAACTGAAAACAGTAGGATATTTCATGAGGGACTAAAGCTATATTTTAACGAAAGATGTTTGATTCGAAGGAGGACATCATATGGTGCAAATCATTTGCCGGTCGAGTAGTGTGTGGGGGGGGGGTGAACTTCATTGTTTTAAATGGAATCGTACATTTTTTAATAAATTAGTCAATCCATCTCAGCATTTTATAGATACATTGTAATTCTTATAGGGAATGTCAAGATGGATTGATTACTGTATTAAAAAATATATGGTTCCATTAAAAAAAGAATGAAGTTGATCTTAAAATCTCGCCTATTACTTAATCTGCAAAAAATTATTTGCGCCATATGATATTCCCCTTTTACTAAACAACTTCTATTAAAACTTTTTTGGTCACTTTAATCCCTCGTGAGCTATTCTACTGTTTTCAATTAAATGAAACACTATATAATTAATTTTAAATATTTTGATCAAGAAGAATAATTTTTGCTATACAAAAATGTTTGTATATTACTAGGTTTGACTGATTGGGAAGATAGTGATATACTCTCGCAAGTTTTGGCTACATCACAGCAAGAATATTTAGACAGTTTGAAACAATCACGGAGTTCTGCCTCTTCTGGAAATGATGCTAACAATATATTAGATTCCAGTAATAGTTAATTTTTAAAATCGTTATTGATAAAGTTCAAAAGAATACTGAAGCAAAAGTATATGCATTTGTATGCAGCGTTTTTCATAGGATGTGATATATCTGAAAAATAAGATAGTTCTAAATCAAAAAAATGAAGCAATTCTTAGTGTTATCACATGGTCATTAGTCACTAAGAGTCATCGACAGTTATGTTGAATGCATGCCTAATAAACTTAATTACCGGTCGCTAATCGTATCACATTGATTTCTACTAAAGTCATTGTGTACTTCAAATCAGATTCGAGTTGAAGCATATACCGAGTTTCCAAAGAAATGGTTGGATTATAACTTTACCAAATATTATCACAAGTGTTTAAGTTTATTAAGAATGCAACTGCTTTTTTCCATTAATAACAAGAAATCTAATAAACAAAGAAATGATCACGTAAAAGCATCAAGAATTGTTTTCTTTAGTTAAAACGTCTTTGGTTTGACGTTTGGGTTTGATAATGCATCTTATGGGATACTCTGTACATACTGCAGTATCATCTAATTCTGCATTGCACTAGGGTATAAGGTGGTTTGCTTTTTTCATTGGAAATAAATGTTTGGTGAGCATCGTTCAATTCAAGAATTGTCGATGTGTGCGCGAATGCTCTAAAAGAGAGTACGTACATCGCGTTAACGTGCACATTTTTTGAGAAACTAGAATAGCCATATTGTTTTGCCAGCAGTGTTTCACCTTATGAACAGGAAATTTTTTACGATCAAGTCTTAAAAATAACCCTTTTTTGTCGTTGTCCATCTATATTAAATTGTCTGCGTGTTCTTGAATGCAGCATTTACTATTGTGAATTATGCAATTCAATCAGGTCAACTGCGTCACTACATCCTTTTTTGTGGTATGATATGATACATCCAAAACGCTTTAGGAAAGAATCTTTATTGCGTTATTTGTAAAAAAGACGAATAAAACTACTACATGTAATTTAATGCCCGAATTTTCCCTACCTTTGCATATGTGCTTTTGTTAATACATATGTATAGAGAGAATGTTTGCTAACGAATCTTAGAGACTTTAAATAGTATTAAAACAATACTTGTGAGCAAACAAGAATGCGTTTTTGTAAACACTTTTTATGAATAATAATAAATCCACAATCTATGCACGACATATGCATATTCTCGAAATATAATTAGATTTCATTTGTGTATTCCAAGTTATAAGCATAAACGAAGAAACAACGAATTCCTTATGATTTTCATATGATCTTATTTGTTAATTTATAACAGTGCGCCATTAAATACGAAACTAATCGAGTCAAAAAATCATTGTATTTTTTTTTATTTTTTTTGTAAAAAAAGGAAAAATAGTTCTCTCAAAAAGCAAATGTATTTAATTAATTATCATTTTAATTATATTATTCAATTTCAAATATTTGATTGGAAATAGACATTTCTGACATACTAGAAAAAAATTCAAACTTTATCGGACTAACTGTTTATATTGATCTACCATAACAAATCGATTGATGTTTAGTACTCTTAGCCAAATTAACTTTGTGAATTAATAATTCGATCTTATTCGCGTTTTTTATCATTTTTGTCAAAAATGTCCATGCATATAAATGATTATATATTCGAAACATTGTTAGGACAGGGGTCTTTCGGGTATGTATTCATGTTAAATTAAATTTTCCTATTTCTTCATCGTCTATTGTTTTAGATCAGTTTACTTAGTACGGAGAAAGAAAGACTCTAAACCATTCGTAGTTAAGGAACAAATTCTCGATGATGTAAACGCACTACCTTTTAAGGTAAGGAAATTTCTTAATTGAAATAGGCTAAATTAATTATTGTGTCATAATGTCAAAGAGATATACCTATTAATTAACTTTTTTTGTATATAAAAGATTGTCTCTATGCTTAATTTTATATACTATAACTAATTGCATGCATATTTAATGTGATCAGAACATATCAGAAGAAGTGAAATGTTTGCACACTTTGAGACACACTAATATAGTTGCTTACTATGGAGCTTGGATAGAAGACAATCACAGTTACATTCTTATGGAATATGCAACGCGAGGCACCCTGAAAGATTTGTTAGAAAACAACGAGACACCACTCAAAGAGGAAGTAAGAATTTGGGAAACATTATATCTCATTATTTTTTGTCTACGATATTTTAAAAATTTGATGTAATATTAATATGTTAATACTAATGAATACATATGTTAATTTAGGATGCGCTGTATTTATTTTCCCAAGTCGTTCTTGGAGTTCACCACATCCATTTTAAAAAGATTCTTCACCGTGATTTGAAACCGGAAAACATCATGCTAACCGGAAGTCGCGGCGACATCGTAAAGATCGGAGATTTCGGCGTCTCAAAAAATTTTAAAGAGTATCATTTATTGTGAAAAAGTTACTTTATGAAATATTAATAATTTTCGTTCAATATTTTTATATAATTTTATGAAGTATTATTATTATTGTACAGATTAACGAAACCATCGATTATATGTCGCGCTGGATCATTTTGTTACATGGCTCCAGAAATGCTAACGGACCAATCTTATGATTTTAAATGCGATATATGGAGCATGGGCGTCATTCTCTATGAAATGGTTTCAAAAAGACATCCTTTTCCCGCTATGGTAAAGTTAGATTAATTTAATACGGATTTTAATCAATGTAATTTTTGACTTTATTTTATTTTTTATACATATAATATGTATCGTAATTTTCAGAATCTAACAGAAATTATAAAAATGATTTGCGAAGAAAGACCACGACCTCTTCCCCGAGGGACATCAGCGTCTGTTGTTAGCTTGATATCAAAAATGTTGAGAAAAAACCCATTTTGCCGGCCGAAAATAGATCAATTGATCCTCTGTCCTTACCTTGTATCTTTCATTATTCGAATATATTTAAATTTAGGACGAGTTACGAGTATTACTAACAAGAATAATGGAAATTTTGATCCGGAAATATTTTTGAAATTTTTAAAATCGTAAGTAACGTTTAAAAATTATATATTAAAAGTTATATATTTAAATATAGACTTTCTTGATAGAGCAGTCACTCCTTGCATTTGTATTTGTATAATTATTATATAGTTCTGTATATAATAAGTATTATAGTATAATGCACTTTATAATAATTACTGATAATTATTGTAGGTAGCCAGTTTAATGGAATTGTACAGGGAACGGTTATCGAACTCGGCCTCTCTATACTAGGATCAAAAGCGTAACGACAGGAAGCGAAGGCCGGAACTGCGGAATGTTCGTTTTATTTCATCACGTGCATACCTTTTGAAAACTGTTCAGTTCGTATTTAGTTTAGTTATCATTCTTCTGCGTGTATAAACGTCGCAATAACTGTATTACTAACTTTTGTTTATCAGGAAACCGTGTTGGAAGTTGAGTGTTAGCTTCTTGCTATGCAATTTAAAGTGTAAAATTTTCTATTTTCGTTTTTAAAATACTTTAAATTCCAGAAAAATTTATAATAAAACACATAAGGTAGAAAAAGATCCTCAGTTGTTTCCGCGATGAAACATGTGATCCTGTATCTGCTTAACATTTTGTATATAATATTTCAATATTAAGATCTTCTTATTTTTTTCATTAAATAAAAATTGTATAAAATATTAAGAAAATGTGGTTGATCTTATTAACATGTAATTGCCTTTATTGGCTAACATGTGCTTCTTCATGGATTCCTTTAAATCCGATGCTCGGAGAACAAATAGATCTCGTCGGCGGCGAAAACGAAAGTTTCATTCCCAATTGGACCAAAAGTTTGGAAAATGACGAGACGAAGGACGTCTTTGATACTTTTGTCACCAACGATGCTTTCAACTCGACGCAGTTTCCATTCAATTCCATTGATCGAGATCATGATCTTATGGACGAGGTAGAACATATCGAACCCAGGCACTGGCCAGTTAGACCAGATATTCTATATACTCGGACGATTATTCCTCCAACCACAGAGATGCCGTTGCCACGAAAGCCTCTTAATCCGCCTACTCTTGCCCAAAGAAATTCATCAACACAGAGGTACCTTTTAAAAATTTATAAATATCAAAAAATAGATTTGTTACAGTTCAATCATTTCAAAATGTATCTTTCACTTTAAGGTATCCACCAATCACACCACCACTACCTACAGCATCAATAGATGAAGTTTTTTGTGACTTTGGAACATTTCCAGCGCAGACACTTTGTGAGTGGCAAAATGGTGATAGTATAATAAACTGGGTAGCTGGAACTGGTATGGGTACCAATTGGATGGGTGGTCCCCCAAGTGATTATACCACTGGTACTATGGAAGGAGGGTATGCTTCAATATACATATTTATTTCCAATTCTATGTACCTATAGTAACTCAAATTTGAATTAGATATGCCTTCCTTGAAACATCACAATTGCCACAAAAGGATGGTAAAACAAAAACTCTAGGAGGACTGCTGCATAGTGCTCAACTAGGAAGTACAGGAGTTGTTGGAACTTGTATTATGTTTAAGTATAGCATGGATGGCCTCAGCATTGCTGGTCTGAGGGTTCTACTTCATGTAGGTGCAGATGAATATTCTATCAAGAAAGAACAAACTGAAGAAATCACTCCAGAAAACGGGACTATATCGTCTTGCAAGCCACTGGAAATTTTTGACGAACGTGTCATTTGGAATGCTCAGTATTATACCCTGGGTGTTTGGCAGCAAACTCAAATGCTATACACTTATCCTGAATTACATTCGGTAATTGGATAACTTTTTCCCCGAACTAATATTTTCCTTGAGAAAAGTAACATGGTTTTGATATTAAGAACATTATGATTATTATATAGAAACACGGTATTTATTTTTAGTTAATTATCGAAGGAATTCCTGTGGATTCTACCGATCCAGCCCGTCTCTATAGAGGCTACATAGCCATAGACGACATAGATTTACAGCCAGGTACTTCATGTATCGGTTTCTGCAATTTTGCCGGTGGATTTTGTGATTGGGCTAATGACGCGGAAGATGATTTCGATTGGACAATTGTAAGTTTATCATCAATTTCACTATTACGCTATAATACATATAAATACGTGTACAGAGTCGTGGAAGTGGGAATCCTACAACTGGACCAGCAATGGACAGTTCGACAGACCGATCAACAGCTGGAGGATATGCGTATATAGATTCTTCTTTTCCTCGTCGACCAGGAGACAGAGCCAGGCTCGTTAGCACCAGCTTTCCCGCACCAAGTGCCGATACACCTATGTGTATGCACTTCTGGTTCCACATGTTTGGCTCTGGAATTGGTTCTTTAAAGTTGTTCATTCGTCATTTTCGTAGTTTGGATGCACCTCTCCGAGAAATTTGGAGTGTGAACGGAAACGCTGGAAATACGTGGTTCGTTGCTCAAATTACGATTAGCTCTCTGGATGATTTTCAACTTATTTTCGAAGCATCTGTAGGTAACACCGAGATGGGAGATATTGCCATTGACGACATCTCTTTTACACAAGGTGCTTGTCCAGGTAAAGATTTATAAGAGATAATTAATACATATAGAGATCTGATTGAAAACGAGATAGAGATCACTGTTGGTTTTCGAATATTCATTCATGTACATTTACAGCTTTACCTCAAGTTGCCGTACCTACACCGCGAGACTGCACCTTCGAAGTCGACGAATGTGACTGGATCAATTCTCGAGATCCTGATCGAGTGGAGTGGGAAAGAGTATCTATACAAGTGCTGAATCCCAGGAACCAACGAAAGTCGTACAGCAATGGATATACAGTTAATCGAAGAAATGAGTATTTTCTTAATCTGGGTCGTCCAAGAGGAGGACCTCGATCATCCGGAGGTGGAACAGCGCAACTCGTTAGTCGGGAAATGAAAGGCAGTGACGAGCCATTATGTGTTACCTTCTGGTACTTCATGTTTGAGTCTTTTATTGATTCTACTGGACCAAGTCTAGGTAGATATTTTATATCTTTTCTTTAATTATCCTAATGTGCCTATAATAATAATAATACAAATTTAAAGGTGTACTCCGTGTATCTATACAAACAACAGAAGAATCATCAACTGAATCAAGATCAATCTGGCAACTGTATAATAACCAAGGACCCACATGGAGCTATGCACAGATCAATATAAACGAAAGGAAGAACTTTAACGTAGTTTTCGAGGGTACTTGGGGTCCCAATCGTGCTAGTGGTAGCATTGGTATTGACGATATTGCTTTCTATACTGGCAATTGTTCTGGTAAGTTTTCAATAAATCCTGTTTTCCCTAATTCTATCTCAAACTAACTGCGTTATTAATGTTGTGTAGTGAAACCACCTGGTGCATCTGTGAGACCAGAAGATTGCAGCTTTGAGAAAGGGTTATGTGGTTGGGAAAATATTACTTCTTCTGAGAACGAGCGTGCAGTCACTTGGCAGCGTGCGTTTCTTGCTCATCGTCCAGCTCAACTATTGGATAAAACTTTTGGGGCAACCGGAGACTTTGTTTTCTTTGATATTTTTACTATAAATAAACAATCCACGGATGTACGTTTACGATCTCCCATAATTCAAACATCACCAGATGAAGAATCGGTTTGTTTCACTTTTTGGTTCGCTGCCTTTGGTGTTGAGGAATCTACAACGTTGCAAGTTATTAAAATGAATATTGACGAAGAAGCGGGCAACGATGAAGAGAATGATGGAAAACAACAACCTGTAGGTATTCATAATTCTTTGAGGTCTAGGACTTCCTAAAAAATTAATATGTTATTTGTTTTAGCTATGGTCATTAACAGCAAAAGGATTTAACAATCCTAGACCTGTATGGACTGCCGCACAGGTAACAATAGATGCGCGTGCATCTTATCGTCTCATCTTAAGAGGAAGTGCTAGTAACGGAGGTTTCGCGATCGACGACATAAAGTTTCAACCTCAAAGTTGTACAAGTAAGATTCTTTTTACCAAATGAGTAAAATAAAGAGATATACCATATTTTGATATTCTAATTTTGTAGTTCGACCAGCTGCTGCTCAACCCGTTAATAATGGAAATTAAAGTATTAGAACTCATTATGATCTATATTACGTTCTATTTTTATTTCATCTCTTACAAAACTTATATGAGGTAAGCTTCTGTAAATAATAAATGCACAATTCATTCAGAAATAAAAGTCAAGGATTTATTTATACAAATGTGTAATATCTATCAAAAAATATGTATCAGAGGAGGCTCTCTTTCTTGAAAAATTGTCTCCTAATTTCAAAGATAACAACACCAAGTGCTACAGCTGCATTCAAACTATCCACTCCTTTTACTAAAGGTATATTGATACGAATACCATTTTTTTCTTTCAAGAATTTATAGGAATTAAAATTCAAACCTTCAGTTTCTCCACTTAAAACAATTACAGATTCTTTTTTTGTATAATCTACAGAATAGTATGGAAGAATAGGTAGTTTTAACATGAACTGTCTCATCAAGTGTTTATTTTTTGGTACCATATCTTCTTCTGATTGCTTATTAGTATCCACAGTAAGTTTTGATTTGAAATCTTCTGGATCAATATCAAATATTTGCAAACTTGATTGAAGTATTTCAGTTGAATAATTGTGCAAAAATTCATCACCAAAGTTGCTATCTGCTACAAAAATGTTACTGTCTTCACTAATTAGGGATGGAATCTCATCCCATGTTGGAAATGCATGAATAGGTAGTTGGAAATGCGTACCAGCTGCACTTCTGAGAACTTTTGGATCCCACAAATCTACACATCCTGAAGATATTGAATCTTAATTTAATAATTATTCCTTTATTTAAAAAATTGTTATTTATATTATCATTTATATATATGTCATAAATTCATGGTCTATAGCGTAATACCTTTCATTACAATTAATTTTTCACAGCCTACTGCTGTAGCAACTCTCATAATAGATCCTAAATTTCCTGGTTCTCTTATATTATCACACACAATAGTAAGTGGTAATGCATTATCAACCGGTTCATTCTCATGTACATTTGGAGTTTTAAAAATTCCTACATTACAAAAAAAAATATAGATAAAACCATTAAAGTATTAAACTTCTTAATACAGGAGTTGCATATTTAAAATGTACAATATTAATACCTAACAAGCCAGGAGAAGTGGTTAAAGCAGACCACAATTGTATTGTAGTATATGGAACTTTGTATAATTTAACTTCGTTGGGAAGTTTCAATGCAGCTATGTCAGACGAATCATTGAAAATTATTGAATGCGGTATTGCACCAGATTTTATAGCATCCATGATTAGTCTTTTTCCTTCTAGAACTATCTCATCATTTTTTTCCCTCCTCTTTCGTGACTTTAGATTACTCATCAAAGATCTATAAGCATAAAAATTCCCAAATAATTCCTTTTATTTTATATATATAACTTTGAAGTTTTCTATTCAAGATTATAATAAAATTAAAAATAAGCAACTTACGATACAATTTTTTCATTTTCTTTAAGTTTCGTAAATAAATTCTTTTTCACAGCGCTTTCAGTTGTTCCACTTTTCTTTTCTTGGATAGGTTTCTTTTTACTCGATTTTCTCACGGAAATCCTTTCTCGGCGAATCTGCGGCTGAGTAGTATCTTCACTTTCGAAAAGTTCATCTTCGTTAACAATTGCAATCGGTCTTCGACTAATCCATCTTGCATACGTCCGTGTTATACACAAATTAACTGTCTTTAATTTATCAACATGTCGAATTGGTTGAATAGTTTTACGTACAATATTTAAAAATACCATCGTTACCCACATTTTAATACAAAATATTTATTTTTATTACTTATAACCTCTGTTTTAAAAATTGCATAGTTCTTTATTGATTGTGCAGAGCACCGTACACGTATGTTTTAATGAAAACATTTCTCTAAAATATTACATTATTTATACAAATTAATTTAATAATTAACTTAAAAAAACGTACACACATGTTTTATTCAAAGAGTTTAAAAACATCAATAACGTGAGTTAGAAAGTACGGGGCCATATGAGACTCGTTAAAATCCTACACTAAAAATTTAAACTACTAGATGTCGACACGTGTCAATGAAACATTGTTCTGTGCTTTGGAACTTATAAATGTTATGGTTACTGAATAATTATTAATTTGTGTCATTCATAATTGGTAAAATTATTAACACTGCAATGAAGTTATAAAAGTCATTTCTAAACGTTTTAAGAATTGTCCTCTATTTATCCGGTAATTGATTCGAATTATATAAAATATTTAAATAAAATATTCCCGCCAAAAAATATCAATTTTTGTTCACAAATTTTTGTGCTAAAATTTATTTCTAGAATGTTTCAAAGATGATTAAGTAATTGAATAGAATAAGTATGATGATTAGGATAACATGGTTAATGTAAAAAGTCACGAATTCAATTTGCCATAACTAATATTATCATAATTATATTTCAAACATAAGAAAAAATATAGAGCAAAATAAACAATTATAGGGCAGGAAATTCGCAGCATATTTTCTCTAATTTATTAGTTGGAATTGCCAGAGACAATTTTAGGGTCTAAGTATCAAATGTTAATTCAAAATACATGCATTAAAATTCAGAGTAAACAAAATAAATTATTATAGTACATGATCCCTATTAATTTACGTTAGAAAAGATTTGATACTTTGACCCAAATAATGTCTTTATCTTAAATTAATTTCGTTTCAGTTTACATAAATATACTATTTCTAACATCATCCAAGATATAATTCTTCTTTTTAGTATTTCACATGTATACATGTTTGGATGTCGCTGTACACATTTGAAGAACAGAATCTCTTACATTAAAATAGTTTAAAATAAGGTAAAAATATATAATATATATAGCTCATAATCTGTATCCAAAGAGATTTCAACCAGTCTCTAGTTTTGGATATCAGGCACTGATTCCACTATTGAAGAATCTTGGCCAGAAAGATCCATTCTTTAAAACTTAATCGATACAGTCAACATAGTAATAGTCATAGTAGCATAACAAATATATATTATTATATATTTGTGTACTTTGATATGCATGTAATGTACGCGTGGTTTTATGTGTGTCCAGATGTAATATTTGTGTATGTGTTATTTTTATCTTGTGTTATTATATGCAGTGTATGCACATGTCGTATTCAAAGAGATGTATACAAGTATAAAGTATTTATAGTCAAATATTAGAACCGCGATTGGTATCAAACCGTTCCATATAATTGTTCAGAAGTTTTTTTCTCTTTTTTTTCTGGTTTTTGTACGCTGTCATAGGAGCTGAAAGTCATTAATTCTCAGCATGAGATATGGATTAAGCCACGTAAACATCTGTTTTTAACCTACTTCATTATTTTTCTGTTATACGATTACATAAAACGTTTATATTTATTGTCTTTATATAATTAGAACCCTTAAGCCTTTATTTCTTATTGTCTCGTAATTCCTAATAAATTAACGCGATGAAAAGAATTGATTTTTTAAATATTTTCTCTCCTTGGTTCGTGTAGATAAGAAATTTCTTTCTATTCACATAATTATTATTGTTCTTGATATGTTTGTTTAACAAAAACCTTTGTGTCGGAAAAGTAATGAAAATATTTTAATCGTGAGTTATAGTCTAACTTTCAAATTTTGCGGGCAATCGATCGAGCGCTTAAGGGTCGAAAGTCAAATTGATTGTACGTGTAATCGATACACATAGAGTTCAAATAGGTATGTTGAACAAGATGTCCACCGATGCGTTTTCATTCCTTTCTTTTTTTCAAAAATTTCATTTTTGTATGTAAGTATTTAATTATTATAATTTTTAATATACTATAACATTTTACCTCTCATATATCGCAAAATTGAAATCGCATCCATGTCGATTGCACGTACAGGTTACAAGAATATCTCTTAATAGTAATTATTGTCTTCGGTATAGTTCCGTTGATTATGCTTTATTTATCTCTTATCTTAAGTATATATACATATATATATATATATATATATATATATATATATATTGTCAAAATTGTCAAAATATTAGTCTTTCTATTTTATTGTCAAGTTCAAATAAGGCGGAGAAAACCAGAGCATAATAGTTTAATTTCTATCTTGGATTAAAATATCGATTATAGTATTATTTCGATTACTGTTAGAGCCATTATTAAACGGTTTCATATTCGAAGAATAGAAACGAAGACATACTGACTGATAGAAAAAATAGATATTATAATAGATAATCGTCGACTAGGTACGACTAC
The DNA here is from genome assembly GCA_014737475.1 of Bombus confusus. Lineage (NCBI taxonomy): Eukaryota > Metazoa > Arthropoda > Insecta > Hymenoptera > Apidae > Bombus > Bombus confusus. The sequence continues at coordinate 36,619 of JACXIV010000070.1, forward strand.
CATCAGTATTTAATTCTATTAAAATTTAAATTAATAATATAGTTAATAAATAAAATTGTAGTAGACATAAAGTATCGTTTATAATTCGAATAACCTTCAACTTCGACGTATCTCCAATGTTTGCTCAAATAATTATAAACGATACTAATATGGCTGTCTGTAAATAAAATAAAAGAGAATTTTCTTATCTAAAAGTGTCTACATATTTTTCAGACTAACCACGTTAAGAATAGAGTCTAATATAGGAATCAGGAGGCTGCCAATAAGAATATTGTCATAATACCATATAACCAGATAAAACAATAATTACTAGATAAGCTATAACATTATTCTTTCTCGTTTGAAATCTTCCATCAATTTGCGAGAAATAATATTAGTATAGTATTTGTATATTATAGCATAATATTAGCATAATTAAAAGTACTAATAACTAATATTAGTATAATCGAAAAAAAACGAAAATACAACATTTTGCTCGTGTTTTCTCCGCTCAGCGGCACAAAGGTACGATTACGTTGCCGCTGCAGCCATATTTTCAGAAATAGTATTAAATTTATATATCTGGAAGATTCTACACAGGCAGCGGGTACGGCCGCATAATTAAATCTGTGCGAGTTTAAACGAATTAAGAAAATATACATTTTGTAGCGTTGCCACATATCGAAGCTGTTTTCCTTCCGGTTATGACTTTCCATCGATTCGTTCCATTTATTGACTTACATTTATTCGGGTATAGGTAACACACTTTGGTTGAATCGAAATAACGCGGAGTTCGAAGTCTGACATTTCAATGCAAGACAATGAAAGCCTTAAGAACAATTTTCGATGACAACGGAGGAGGAAGAACGAAAATGAAAAGCCCTTCCGTAGGACGATACTTATTGCTATCAACGCAAGGATGTGGCTTACGCAAATTTCGGGGTATCGGAGATTGCCAAGAAAGCAAATGCGAATCTTTTGCGTCTTGTCGAGTGCGAACGTATTCAAGGAATTGATACGTTAATACGTTGATAGCTTCCTCGTGTTGGAGATGTCGGTAGTCCGTCGGGATACTAACGCAACAAGTATTCACGAGACTGAGGACCGCTCCTCTGCAAGAGGTAGTTGTTATGATCCATTTATATACAGTATGATATCTAGACTAAGGATATTTATGCCGTTAAAAAGTTAAAAGATGTAAAAATGTACAGAATTCATGTAATATACGAAATCATAGAAAATATCTTAAGTATTTGTTCTAATATTTGAAATGAATCCTTACTTAAGTTCTATTTTTTTTATTTATATTCACAAAAATATGAACTGCATAAAGATCCGCAGTCTAAGAACAACATTATCGATATAAAAATGTAGAGCGAAATTTCATTTATTTGAAGCCGGAATTTCATTGAGTTGTTATAGATTTGAAATGGAACTATTGGAGCGTTTAGTAATTTAAAGCGTTTAGAGCGTACTATGCATAAAATTAAGGAGGAGACATAAAATTAACGGAGGAAAAAGAAAAATATGAATTAAGTATTGTCATTAATACATTATTAATTATGAATATTAGAGAAACATTATTTTTTCTGTTTCTCCATTAATTTTAATGAATGGGATGATTCCATTGCCATTTATTACTCACCGTCCAAACCTGACCAATATTTGGCACGTTCGATGTATGTCGACCCTGACCAAATTCATAATTAATTTTCGTCGGCATTCGCAGTGTCGGCTTCGGAAATTGCTTCCGAGATTGCATATGAAAGGGCTGCTCGTTATCAACGGTATCCTTGAAGGTAAATGTGTTTTCTGCGAGTTTTTCAGCTTTATGTTGTTCCTAAAATATTTAATTTAGTAAAAGAAAAAGAAAAATCATAGAAAAATATTCCTTATTAAAAGAGATAATAATTTTTATTACTTTAATGCTTGAAATAATCTGGAAACGAGTAACAAACTTGGCTAATTTATAAGATATTTTCATTGCCTCTAAGTTTGAAGTATCAGTTTAAACAATATGTTATGAATAATTAGTATATTGCCAATCGTTTGATAATATTATATTATTTTTAAGAAATCTTTTCCTAGAAAGTTGCTAGAAAGGTACAAAAAATTTTATTTCCCAAATTCATCTTATTAATTTTTCTAAAATGGAATTCATTAATTTTGCAATTCACTCGTTAAGCAAACATTTAAGTATATTTGACTCAACTCTGTTATTAACCTGTAGTTCACGAGCTCGTTCAGCGCGGAGTAATTCCTTCAAATGTTGAAAACTGCCCGCTTGAGGAACCTGAGGGGAACCAACAATCGTACGGTATTTCATGTTTGGATGTCGATTCGACGGATAAGAATTGATTGTTCCGAAAAGTCGCGGGAGTTTGTCGAAGGGCCGTGGCGTATGTCGCATTCCATTTCTTAATCTGCTGCCTGCTGGTGCTTTATGTACCATCCTCCCATAAATTGGAGCACTACTTCCTGCACGGTTACGTGCTCTTCCCGTGATCCTTCCTGCACATCATTGCCAGGTAGAATAAACAATATTTAATAAAAGATTATAATATTCAGTAATAAATGGATTTCGTTTTACATATAACTTTACCAGAACGAGAATGATGTATCATAAATTCAAAGTGTTTTTATTAAAACTAAACCTCCTTAATGGGATTAGAAGTTTCAAATATTATATACATTCTTATTAATTTATTTTTAGATATTGTACACTTCCTTCGTAGCTGTTGCTTCAACATAGGCGCCCTTTTGATCACTTTGAACTGCAGTAGTCTCAGTAAAGGACAAATCAGACATTATTCTGTATTACTCGGTATTATAACATAAAATTGATTTTATTTATCTATCGAATCATTTAAATGGTAAACAAACATTTGAAAATAATTTTTGTAAAAGTTGTAAGTATTAGGAGGAAATAATTTTATTATCTTTCTGAATGGTCTAATTTTAAATCGTTCGAATATTTCTTGTATAATAAGTAGTATCTCTTATTTTAGTTCTTTATAAAGTCAGAGCTTCGTATTTTATTATGAATTTTCTGCAGCAAGTTTAAGTCAGAAAGCACTCAAGGTAATGTATAGGCAGGCACCAATAATTCGATTATTTTACCTCTTTGCTTATGTTTGACCTCTATTGTGAACTACACAGAGCTAGGTCTTAATTAAGCGAGCAAACCATACGGTAATAAATTAACATGTAACTTCAACATCATTTAACTTCCTCGTTTTAGAATGAATATAACGGCAAATAAAATGAAACAATATTACAATAGTTTAATGAAAACAGAAGAAAAAAAAAAAAAATAAAAAAAGCGAGTATTTATCACTCAACTTTTCTCATTCGGTTTACAATAAAATTCACTTTTTTACAACCCTGTTACGCATAGAAAAAGCTACGCAAATATATCAAATTCCATTCATCCACTGCAAACTGTTTTAATTTAAATAAAAACCCGAAATACCTCTCTTTTTAAAGTTTAATTATACTCTATTCAATCTATCTCATTTTATGCTTACCTTCACAATACGTTTATTTAAAGATATTTTTATGTAAAATTTTCTTTAGTAACTATTTTGCATTTTTTTTTTTTTTTATAATCGTTTTTCTATAATTCTCTTTTTAACAAGATTTCGTTATACTTTTTTTTAGATAATGTAAACAGTAGGATGATTGTACATAATACTATACACAACTACTGTAAAATCGTCTTACCACGGTGGGTGTGAAGGGACTTGGGGCGTTCGGGATAAGACTTCCAGACGTTGTACGAAAATGGATCGGGATAAAGAGAGTATCCGGTAGTGGTTTTAGCAGCCCTGCTTTGTCGCTTGGTGTACCTCCACATTGCCCTCAATTCCTCGCATGTCGGCTCAGTTAGGTCAACGTGCTTCTCGGCGATGTCGCCGGTATTCCCTGATTGCGGCGAGATCGGATCGATGTATCGTATACCGGCCACGAACGGGCTGCTTGAGTACGCTAATACAAAAGCGGTCCATACAGCCACAGTACGCATTTTCTAGAGAATAAAATGTCCAAATTCAGATCCAAAATTCAATTCGAGATAACAGAAAAGGTGATTTCTTTTTATATACTATTAACTATATAAAAAATCTTCTCATTGGTATCGAGAAAGATTATAATTCTTGTCGGGATTACGAGTAAATTGTAAATTAGTATATGAGAAGGATATAATCTTCTGACTTCTTTCTCATATGAGATGTTTGAGAAAAGACGCTCTTTTTAAACAGTATTTCTTTTTATTTGTTCTATTCCTTTTATTGTTGAATATTCCAACTGATTGAATAGATTATCAAATTTTAGATGGAAACAAATTAATTTAGTTGGATTAGATAATTAGCGTGACAGTGATTAAAATTTATTTATGATGCAAAAGGAAAATTTAGAAATTAATGGAAACAGAAACATTATGTAATATAGTATTAAACAAATCTCTTTCCTTTCAAAAGAATAAGTTCTGTATTAAATATGTATATGTGTGAACAAACTTACGTAATACGTTTAATAAAATTAGGATTATCTTTTATTTGAAGAAATTTTGCAGTAGATTTTTTAAAAGTAATTTTTGATATGTTATTTAATCACGAGTGAAAATTGATTTATCTTAATATTGATGTTGAAATAGCACCCGACCGGAATGTATTGGATTCCCGAAATTAATTTAGTTTCCATTAGTAACTGAATTATTAAACTTTCTCGGATTAATGGATAATAGTTATCCAATTACGAGTTCCTTTTTGTGTCTGGCAGAACATAAAATTTAATCATCCCCAACACTCGTGCTATGGAATTTCTATTAAGGATGGTCTATTCTTGTTTTAACTCGTTAATTGAATACTGGAGAGAGATCTGCTACTCGGATCAGTCTTTATTTCTCCGAATTTAATCTCGCTTGATTATTGAAACAATACTCTATGATTTCTTTTAAAAACTAACAATTTCGACTTTAAAGGATAATCTTAAGAAAAAGTCACAATGAATACTAAAATATTTATTGAGAACCGTAAAATTTAATTTTAATTTATATAGACGCAAGATTAGTACTAGTCGAAAAATTAAATATATATACCTATATATATATTCTATAATTCTTTATGAAGTGGTTAACTCCTTATACACTGCTATTCTTTACTATTATTTTTATTATATGTTGTTGTCAATTTATTTCGTTTTTTACATTGCTGTTACTACTATTGTTATTATTATTATTAATCATTACTTAATGAGGCCAGTGGTTGTTTTTCGATAGAATTGGATACTTTACGTCATCTGATTATGGCTGCTTCCTCTTTCTTTAACATAAATCTTACATCTGCGTCTTTGATCAGTTGTACAATTTAATATATACTGGCAAAATCTGAACGACATTGTTTTATAATTCAGAATAGCTTTGTTTCTTCTCGCATTCTTTTTCTCGGCTTCGGTTATAAGGTACAAAAGATATATAAGGATATAGTTTGTACAAAATATAAAAATATATGAAATTAATTGCTATCTAGGACAATTAACTTCTCGATCAGATGAAGAAATTCAACAGAATATTTAGATTTAATACCCGTTATTAATATGAGAAAAAGAAGAACTTGAACAATTTTTAAGCAGTTTTAGTCATTTTTCACACACTCGGTTCTTTCTTTCTTACATTTTCCGTATACACATCATAAATGCTATGAAAGCCTCAAACTAAAGGATATGACAATTGCATCATTCAAGTGAAGCATTAATAACTACACGGTAAAAGGCTGTAAGAAAAGCAAACTAAAAAAGGAACTAACTTAAACAAATACAAAATGATTACTTTTTACATATTTCGCGGCTATATTTTACTCTCAATTTTTAAAAAGTAAGTAACAAAAAATATATTTTTATTGAAACTATTAGAAGTATATTATATACATTTTTATGTATTTTTCCCTTTCTCAGGAAAAGGATTACTGATCGCGTAGCTGCTTTTCGTTGCCAGCTCTAACAGCTGTTTCTCGAATATATCCTCCCTGTTCATCGTTTCTCCCATGACAAACTATATTTCAAATGTGACTGAGCAAAATATGAAAAATTATCTCCTCCGTCTCATTCTGCAATTAAAATAGAAAGCCCGAAAAATCTAATTCCACTCTAGCAAAAACTCTTCGCTTCAGAGAAACTTAAAATAAATCAGAAACCAAAGAATTTAGAAAGTGCCTAATAAAAGGGGAAGATATATGTCAGGTAATAAGTTTCACCTATTGCTTGTTAAAAATTCGATAGAAGCTATTTTTCCATCCCTTAAAATATAATTTGTCCTCAGTAAAAAATCAAGTGAAAAATGCAGAAAGAAGACTGTGAAAATATACCTGTAACACTGATCGTTAATACACGTTGACAGGATATCGGTGGTTGAGTAGCGGAGCTACGAAGGAAGAACGTTTTTCACTGGCAACTTCGATAAATCAAGGAGAGCAGCGAACGAGAGAGCGAGCAAAGAACGAGTTGCATGAATGGAACCAGCGGACACACGGGATGGAAAACAAGGGTGAGGGAGAGAGAGAGAGAGAGAGGAACAGAGAGTGCCAAGGAAGGAAGGAGGTCAAGAGTGGAACGAAGAGAAACTGGTGAATGAACGAGAGTCGGATTCACTAACCTGCCAGTCCACGCAGTCCGGAAACCGAGGAGCAACTGAGAGAGGTGGTATCATCGAAGCGACTATTCGCCTTCCTTTGCTGCCCCCTCTTCGACAGTACACCCCTTCGTTCGTTTCAAACCCCTCTACGCGGACTCTGTCGAGCTCCCTCTCTCTTTTCTCTCTTCCTTCTTCCCTCTACTCTTTTCTTCATACTCCAAAAGGAGCTTTTCGTCAGGACGTTTGTCTGTTTCTAAAAATTCCTTTCTAAGAATTCCCTTAGTATCTCCTATATTTCTCTAAATTAGATATGTGTAATTTTATCGTCCTTCCTATAGATTATAATTCCTCGAAGTTGATCTTTTAACGTTATATTTGTTGTACATAATAAAATTAATAATATAAAATGAACTGTATTCATGCTGATGGTGATAGAAGAGCTATAGTCATTTATTTTTTATTTTTTGGAGATTACTTTTGTATAGTATCTTCTTGACTTCAATCTTTTTTCTTTCACTCCATGATCCATTGAATACCATGAATATGATATTGTTCAATATCACAACTAGGTAAAATTAATTTCGGTACATTATGTATATTATCTTTGAATTTCTTATATCTCTGTTAGAGCCAGTAAGTTTTCCAGACCTGAGGGTTATGATGTCGTACGGCTAGGGTGGCAGATCACGAACGAGCTTACGCTAAGTTCCGGTCCGCCTGCGCAACAAGTTTCTCCCTGGGACTTAAAATCGTTGTAGCCCGTACCCTCAATCTAAATGAGAAATAGTTGCGTCACTGAACTATCGAATTTACCAAAAAATTAACATCGGACTCCTTCCAATGTTCTTTCGGATAAATTGAATGAAAGAACAATATTTCATTTTTCTATTTCTTTCATTCATAATTTTTTCACTTTTGAAACTGATTTTAACAATAAATTCATAAATATATCTAAATTTATGTAAAACAGAAATATTTTAATTTAGATAAAAAATTTTATTTATAAGATTTATGAAACTAATTATGATTTTAGGCTTGGAGATTTTCGTGGCTGACTAGTGTTCGATGAAACTCCTTAATGTTTCACTAGTAGGTATGCGTATACATATAACACACATACCTATTCCTCTGAAATGAACACCTCGCTATCTTTCACATAGATATATTTTTCATTACACGACACAACAAGATCTAAAATTGAACGAAGCTAAAAGAGAAAGGAACTTAGCGATATTTCTCCATCGACACCACTCATTTCTTCATATCTCGATAAAGAACCATTATTGTCCCAGAAGAGCTAGCCTTATCAGGATGGAATAATCAACGCAAAACAATGGCTTTTTAGCTTTCCAGCGGCGTCGACAGTTCTCTCTGATACAGGTATCGGAACGTCAAATTAACAAACTTCTTGGCTGGCACAATTAAACTTCGAAATTTTTGCAATTTCTTTCAGAGCAGTAAATTTCAAACTTTGTGGATACTTAAGTTGTTGACGTGATTCATCAATCTTTCGAAATAACGATTACGAGAAGGAGGTGACAGAAAGACCCGAGTTTACGTAAAACGTATAAAGCATGAATTTTTGGAAAAGTACGGGGGTAAATGTCAATTTTAGGGCAAAGTGGTTGTGCCTACATTCGTGCGTATAATCGAAGACAGGGGTGAAACCCCCTCTCTTGTTAGCCACCCACGGCATTCCAGTAATCGGGCTACCGTTCCCTCTTCTTCGCTCTACCTTTCCCCTCGATCTTTCAAGGCCCTTCCCCTCTGCTAACCCCGTGTCACAGCAGTGCGGCTGCTGAATGACCGAAAGTGGGGGTAACTCATCTCTCCTCTAACTACCCACGCAATCAATAGCAGCCTTGCTGCTTCTACTGAATGGACTCTGCCCTCCACGGGCTCCGCTGCTCTTCGTCTGCTTCGAACCGGCTTCTATCCCTTCTCACCCTCACTCTATCGATTACTACGCCCTTGCCGTGCAATCTTGCGGGGGGCCGCTCTATCGACCCATCCACCTGTATTACAGTTCATTCATAAATCTTTGCTGCTTTTCACTCAGGATTGCAGCTTGTTTTTTCCTCTATTGGTTGTCTAAAGAATATTATTGCATAAATTTTCACGTTTCTACGCCTGGTTGTTGTTTATCATAAGATTCATAAACGTTAAAATCAGTAACAAAAAAAACACGTGTGCTTGAGTTACGAGGAATATCAAAATACCGTGTATACCCTTTCTGTGGTAATAAATTGATAAATGACTCCTGTTTTAATATCGTGCGGTTTTATGTCAATATTTGAATAAAGATTGTTTGGTGAAGACAACTTTTTCTGACTTTCTGTTTGATGGTACAAGAAATGTGGGGTACTAGCCAATATAGTGGTCTTGTAGACAAGCTTCACTCATTTAGAATCCAATCAGTTCACAGTCGGAATGATGAAGAGATCCTTCAATAGACATTTGTTTGGCGCTGATTGAGCAGGAACGGAACATTTAGGATTTTTTTTAGACAGGAATTTGTAATATTCAAAGAACTAATCTAATACAATATTTTGTTCATTTTTGTATTTTTCCTTTTGAAGAGTAGGGAAGAATGAGCGAAAGTTAATGAATAAATTTTTAAATAGTTAATAAAGTTCATTTATTACATTTTTATTAAATACTGTACATTATTTCATTAGTTTTAAATGCACGAATACGTGTATGAATTAATTGCTGATAAACATTAGACGCATCTACAATTAATCATCGAGCTATTAGTTTTATAGAATCATCCATTTAGCTAAACTCACACTGTTGCTTACTTAATTTAACTTGTGTTGTCATCATTGTGTTGATCATTATAAAATATGCACGTGATATAATATGTATGTGAATATAATAACTTCACATTCTTAGTCTATGTTTATCTATTACGGTTGAAATTTAGGACGTAAACTAAGGAAAATTGCTATGACTACAGAAATATTCCAGAATATCGATATTTGCATTTTAAAACGATAACCTTACTCGAGAGTACTTTTGACTTCAATAGATTGGTTGATTTATTTCGAAACTTTTTAAAATCAAGATATTTTAATGTGTCCAGTTAATCGCATCATTTTATTATATTTTAAGAATGTATACTCATTCTTTGAAAACACTCGTCTTATATTTCTAAAATAAACTATTGTAATGCACAAGGATTATTCCTAAAACGTTAGATGTTTACGTTAGTGGAACACCAATATTACGGTTTATATGACATGTATCAAGTGGGTACTTCAAAAGAGACGTAAAAAAACATTAATTATATGCAATTGATTTTGTCTTTAACTGTCCGTGGAAGATCATCTCTCGCTACTCCAATAGCTCTTACCGATCACTTCTGTAAATGTACAAGTCATTTTACATAATATAAAATTGGGGAAACTCTTTCACAGATATCATTAAGGTATAGTTAAATGCTTTAGCATGGTGTGAACATACCGTTACTTACCTGTACGATTGCTAACAGGGCTACGACTTCGAGAATAACTTCGACTGTAACTGCGACGATTACCACGACCGTTGTGTTCCCTACTGTGACTTCGACTTCTACTTCTCGAGTAACTACGATCTTTCCCGTTTCGGCCACCTCGAGATCGCCATCTATTTCTTCCGCCTAAAAATATCCATTCAATTAATTAATATTTTCTGAATACGTAGGAATTACTACAAATATACTAAGAAACTGGAAATATTAAATGAAAGAAATTAAGTATTTCATCATATTGAAGGTAATAGGAGATTTTTAAAGTACAAAAGCTAGAGTAAATGATAGTTAGAAAAGATTATTTTAATAGGTAAAAGATATATAAGAGTACCTCTATGCCTGCCATATCCACCACTCTTACTATCGGCAAGTTCAAGTAGTTTCGGATTGATAACTTGGTTTGCTTCTTTTAGTACCTGGATTAGGTCGTTAGCCTTATTTGAATTATTAGGTGTAAAAAAGGTATATGCTGTACCAGTTTTCTGCCGACGACCTGTTCGACCGATTCGATGAACGTAATCTTCCGAACAAGAGGGATAGTCAAAATTGATGACAAACTTGACGTCTTCAACGTCTGAAATAAAGCATTATGTATTAGCTGTTGATCACCAAAAGCATCCGCCTCCCAGACAGACATCAGTTAAGATAGTAGTATGGCAAGACGTATATAAAATATCGTATTAAATATCTCAATTACTTATTTTAAAGAAATATTTAGATTAAAATACGCTCTCCAAAAGGTAGTACTACAGTCATTCACCTATGTCACCTCAACTAAGAGTGTCTTATAAATTTATCTGACTATATGTATTGTAAGCAAGTAGTATGTATTGTAAGTAGATATATAAAGAAAAGAAAACATACACGCATATAAAAGAATATACGCATAAAATGTATTGTAAAAACATATCATTTAAAGATTTCTTAAGAACAAATATTTGCTTTTGTTCTTAACTTCGTTCAAATGATAAAATGAAATAAAGATCAACGGAACAAAAAAGAATACTATGTCTTTAGAGAGCGTTTTAATTAAAGTATAAAGTGCTGAAATAAATTTCCGCGCAAAAACAATTCTGGTTCCCTTCTATAACAAAAATAATATTTATTTTAATATACATTGCTCTTAAAAAACTTAGTAATATTTCCATTTCATAAAGATATATTTAATTTAAAATACATGCAAATATTATAAATTTGTGTACATAACTGAAAAGCAATATAAATATTTAAGTAAAAAGAAACCAGAATTGATATACATAGAACCTTATTTGATATGATAGTTAGTATAATGTGAATATGTAATGATATAGTTATCATAAAGGATTCAGGAAGATAAAGGAAATGTAAATTCAAATGGATGTAAGAGTGATACATGTGTGTATGTATATAGAAATATACATAAATGTATATACATACACATATAGAATGTTTTATAAAATATTCAAAATTCTTGAACTAAAAAAAAACAAGACAGTTCTTGGCAGTATTGTGTGACCATTAATCAACAACTTTTTGAATTTCCACATAATATACAGGGTGGTTGGTAACTGGTGGTACAAGCGGAAAGGGGGTGATTCTACGCGAAAAAAGAAGTCGAAAATATAGAATAAAAATTTTTCGTTTGAGGCTGTGTTTTCGAGAAAATCGACTGAATTTTCGCTCGGTACGCGTGCACTTTATCACGTCTCGTTGTAGCGGATCTCACTGTAGATCATTGTCTCGATTGACGTTATGTTGATAAACACTTCCAATGTAACCGAAGTGTTTTCCTACCTATTAGCTTACTATCCGATTTTTTTATTCTATATTTTCGACTTCCTTTTTCGCGTAGAATCACCCCTTTTCCGCTTGTACCACCAGTTACCAACCACCCTGTATATATAGAAGATAATTTTATGTATAAACTAATCTTTGAGAATTTTATTGTATTATATAAAGTTGGTAAATGATGATCACAAGAAGATATCAAGAATTATCTTGTTTTTTATTCAAGAACTTCTCATACACTTCAGTATGTCAGATTTTACAAAACATTTTGTTACATATGTATATGCAAAAAGTGTACATATTGAGACCCCCAGATAAATGCATTTGAACTGTACTACATCTTTTTGGGGAAATCTAAGACATTTTTGATTAAATAAAATGTTGGGCAATTTTTAATTTAGAAGACATTTAACAGAATTTTTTTGACAAATTTTCAGATATACACATAATTCAAATACGATTACAATTTATAATTGAGCTACACAATTAGGCAATTATATCTTCTAAATAAACAATCACGCAACATTTATATATCGAGCGAAGTTTCTCTTTAATAAAAAATTATCTGAGATTTCATTGAATGGAAATGTTAATACAGTCAAATTACCTTTTCTCTGGGTGGCTTATACAGCTATATATATATAGCAATTAATTTAAGATTACTGTTATACTAAAATTAGGCAATGGGTGAGTGTCGCTAGCAACGTACGGGCAGGGCCTGGCTGTTTGCGCTCGCTCCAGCTACAGCCTCCGCCATTCTGTTGCTACAGGGCACACTTAGAGGCTCTGGCATCAGCTACCATGCCACCGCCTCATTGGACCGTTGTTGGGTCTGATTAGCTTGAGCGGCCAGCGCAGGGGATTCTATTCTGGCAACAACGACTTGGCCAGCCCAGATGGCGTACAGCGTAGCGTAGAACTGATATCCAGTATGTAGGAGGTAAAGTAGACCCCGATTTGGCCCGGACTGGCCTTTCACGGAATTGACGTATAGAGGCACGCGTCGCAGCCAGCGCAGACAATGCAAACTAGTGCACCACCGAACAAACAGGCGGCGGGCACCCCCAATTTGCTTTGCATTACCCGGCGTGGGTCTGCGCGCAATGTGCCTCTGCAATACAAACAAAGATCCAACCGCGTTAGGTACATGTTTATCTTATTATCTTCCTGTGTTCAATATGAATTTTGTATTACAGTATTTCATTTTATTTTTGAATTTTTTGTTCTATCTCTTTTTATCAACTATTATTAACAGAATTCTGATAATCTCAATGAAGGCGATTTTATGGGAAAGAATATCTCTAAACTACTATTTGATCATCTGTGACTTACGGCAAGCATAGAACATTTTTATTAGATTGACCTTAAATTCAAGTTATAATTACGTTATAAATATAGTAATGTAAAATGGTGCATCAGCACTTTATGAAGTTATTCAATTCTTTAAGATAGTAACACCTTACATCTCCACTATGAACTGTACAAATACTTGTTTCTGACTTTAGAATTCATTTACTTTCTCTTTAACTACATCAATTGCTTCTGTACCTTTATAAATCAAGAGCTTGCCTTTATAAGTCAATTTCAACTTGTTTTTACGACCTTTCTCTCATGTATTATTTAAAAATTATTACCTTTAGCAAAAAGTGAGGAAGCAAAATAAACACAAATATTAGAAATGCTGAATGAACCACGTTATGCATTTAAAACACTATGTATCTATTATCTATCTTTCTATTATATTTATATTATCTATCTATCTATCTTTAATTTATTTTCACAAAATAAAATTTTTTAATATCTAAAATTTTGAAAAATTTCTACAATTTTCATTAATTTGTACTTATCAATACTCTAATGAAAAAATATGTAGTTATTTTCTTTCCAATCATAAAGTGGTTCAAAAGATCAATGAAACCTTGTTCTGATTATATGAAAGTCATCTGCATTAACATCAAAAAAATGAAAAATAATAAAAAGTAGATCCTAATTCTATTTAGGATAATTTTCTTAGTTCCAGTTAACAAGTTTATCATGTTCTCCATTTAGTAATTATATTTTTAATATCACGTCAGAACAAGATATCTCATATACTGCGGTAATTATTAAGCTCACTGGTAGAAATGTGATTTAGAGCAATTCATTCTCCATATCAAAGGAAAATGATCAATGACACTTGATATTTTATTATATTATAATAACAATTGTTTACTTACCAAGACCACGAGCAGCAACATCTGTTGCGACAAGAATTGGCGCTTTCCCTGATCTAAAATCTAAAAATTAAACATAAAATTTAGTTTCAACCATACTTCAAAACATTGTAAGTATCCAATTAACAATGTTCACCTTGTAAAACCCAATCCCTTTCTTGCTGTGTCTTGTCACCATGTATACAAACAGCTGGCCACCCATCTCTCTTCATTTTTCTCGTTATTTCATCCACTCTGCGTTTTGTCTCAATAAATACTATAGTTTTGTTTTCACTTTCCGCCATTATTTCTTTTAAAAGTGTGCTTAATCTATAATTGAAAATAGAATTAATGGTAAAATCTCATCGAGTTTTTCAACAGCTTTATAGATATGCTTAATTTCTTACTTATTTTCTTTTTCGTAATCTTGACATACATCAATAATTTGTAGTATATTATGATTTGCAGCTAATTGTAGGGACCCAACATTAATTTGAGCATAATCTTTTAAAAAATCTTCAGCTAAATTTTTTACTTCCTTAGGCCATGTAGCTGACCACATTAACGTTTGTCTATCTGGCCTAATTTGTTCTATAATCTTCCTAATTTGAGGTTCAAATCCCATATCTAACATTCTATCTGCTTCATCCAATACTAAATAGGTACACCTTTTTAAATTTGTACGCCCTGATTCAAGAAAGTCTAATAATCTACCAGGTGTAGCTATGACAATCTCTACCCCACCATCTAAATCTCTGGCCTGTGCACCTTTTGGTGCTCCACCATATAGACAAGTGTTTCTAATACCAGAGGAATGACCAAAATCATCAGCAACTTGCTGAATTTGTTGTGCAAGCTCTCGCGTTGGAGCTAGCACTAAAGCAATAGGTCCATCTTTCCGTCCTAATTTAGGTTGACTATTAATGTGAACAATTGCTGGAAGTATATAAGATAATGTTTTCCCAGAACCTGTTGATGCAATTCCTACCATGTCTCTCCCACTTAAAGCAATTGGCCATCCCTGTGCTTGTATTGACGTGGGTTCAGTAAAACCTTGTCGCCTGAAAATTATAAATAACAACATCTCTATTATAATCTGTTGTATTATTGGCTCACATTCTGTAATACATGATATCTTAATTCAAAATTTTCAGTAGCTATTTTGATCATTCTAACTAATTTTAGCTCTTTAATATCTTTTTCTTATTATCTTAAAGTCCTAACAATTTCAGCTCCATTCTTACTTGATTTGATGAAAGTAAAGTTTCCAGAATAAGCAAGTTTTAAGTTCTGATAGTATTCTTGACAATGTACAACATATCATCACATACTGGATACTTGTTCTAAACTTAAGAAACAAATTCTAATATCACCATTGTAAAATATTTGCACTTTATAGCTACTAATACATTTGGAGCATTTTTATCTTGAACAAAATTATCACCTGAAAAAAATGCTTACTTTATCTCCTTTAGAACATAGTCTGGGAAACCTGTTTCTTCAAATGTGAATACAGGATTAGGGATATTTTTCCCCTTTAGAGTGATTTCTTTTTCACTTCTGTATTGTTCAACTATACGTAAATCACGATTTTGAACTGCCTCATGTGGTACATAAAAATCTTTTTTGAAAGGTTCTAATCGACTTAAATCCCATCTAGGTTTTCTTAAATTTGCTCCAGGTTGACCACGGCTGTTTCTGCCACCACCGCGATCTCTACCTCCACCACTGCCCCAATTTCTTCTATCTCTTGGTGATCTGCTACGAGATCTACTGCGAGATCTACGTCTCCTATCCCTATCACGACTGCGACTAAAAAATGAGATACACAAGAATTGTTAATACTCAAGTATAAATCTTACTATTTCTATGTCATAAAATTCATTTTCCAAGCAAAAGACTTATGTTGATTTATAAAAATAAAAATAAAAATATTTGTATTATTTCTTAATTATCTTATAAGCTATACACTGCTTTTGAAATATATAAAATCCATGACAGAAAATCTTAATTTTACGATGCATTTTTGAAATTCAAATTTCTTCCAAGCTTACCCTGAAAACATGCAGAAGGTTATAATTGTCGCAAAAAAATCATAAATATCATAGGATTTTTTGTTAATTATTTTTTACTTCCTACTTCTTATTTTGAACGTAATTCTATTCTACTTTAATGCATAAACAGTTGCAGTTCAAGTGCATCCATTTCGAATATGCGATTATTAACGCTGAACATTGAGCATATTGATAACATATATTTCCACATATCTACATGCGTGTATACTTTACCTCCTATAGCGGCCCATGATTAACTTTTTCTTAGTTTCCTTCTTCTTTTTTACTGCGAAGCTCTACTAATAATAATAATTGTCTGAATACAAAAAAACACAAGAGGCCTGCAAGTTGCAAAATCTGACTCCAATCAAAAGATGTAAAGTAAATGAAAGCGGTTCCTTAGCCATAAACGACATAATCACAAAAAGTAACGATACTGTAATGTTTCTTACGCATGCGCAGCAATCGATAAAATCTTCATTTTAATGATTCTAATATTTTTAATTTTACCCTTTAAAGGGTAAGATTTGAACATTAAAAAGACTCCACTAATTTACTAATATTGTCGCAAAAACATAACTTTATTGCGTTAAAACAAGAATAAAATTGGTACAGTATGAAGTAAATATGTAAGTTTAGGTTACAATAAATCTTACGACACAGAAATAAATAACTAACTAAAATTTAAGATTTCGTTCAAGTTTATCATTCATAAACTTATCGTTGAAAATTATGTAGTAAAATCACTGATTTTAGATTTAAAAAATATTTATTCATAAGAAATTTTTATTAGAGAATGGATCCTCATTTTTATTAAGTATATTTTCTATATTTGGATTTCTATTTTCACTTAACAAGATTTCATTCTCCTTCTTTATATTATCGTTTAGCTTTTTTTTGAAGTTTTGTTTCACAAGGTAAAAACGAATATTATTGGTTAATATCTGAATAGTTTCTCGCGTGATACTAAATAGCCCATCAAGTTTCTACTCTTTTAAACTTATTATTGTGGTTCTTCAGTAAGAGGATAGAACATTTGCCATTGGACATTAGGTCATTAGTCGGTTTCGAGCCATCGAAGTGGTAGGAGAGGTTAGGTTCGCTTCGTGCATTGTCATTGTGCATTAATATTTTAGGATACAACAATAAAATAACTTTTAATTATAGCTTTCACAACGATAAGATTCTTTTATTCTTTTTTTTTTTTTTAGTTTTAAATTATTTCTCATTTTTAGAACGATCTATGTTATATAATTAAATGCAATTACGATAATTAAATACAATTTACAAAATAACATCTTTGTACGTGACTTAATATTTGAAACGAAATACATTACGATAAAACATAACTGAAGTGAAAAAAGAAATATATGAAGATGTCGTGACAATTGAAAAATTGTAAGACAGGAAAGTGATAATGAATGCATGCGAGAACCTTGAGTATCGAACGTGTAACCAGAACCGAATATCTATGCATGATCTAATAAGCCGAAGCAAAGAGATGATTTCATGAGACGAATGCAATGAGGAATCGTTGAGGCATCAACGACAACTGACTTTCAAGATCGACACCGTCTTCCTTTTTCTGTCATGCGACAACTAGGGTACGATGAGAAACGGGACGATAACCACGCGTGCTGATGTTTACGCGGAAGAAATTCCTTGCACATCTGACAGGTAAACATTTTATTGTTACAAAAAAATAATTAAGGGAATAGTATGTCAGTTTTTGATTTTGCCTTGTAGTATTGTAACTTTATCATGTCATTAACATTCGTATCACCTTCGTTAAAATAGTAACGTGAACAGCCGTTCATGTTACTGCTGTGCATCTGTATGCCCACACGTTGTATATTAGAATATTTACGTAATTACGTTTATCTTACGCAATAATTTTGAATATTTTACATAATTTTAAATACTTTGAATTTTTATCAAAAAACACTGTTTATGAATACTTATTTATAACTTTTTATTGTACTACTATTGAATTCAGAGATATGATGTCTGACAAATATTTCTTAATTTTTGGATTAATTCATGGAATAATTTTTAGATTCTGATTAATTAGTTCTAATAAATAAATCTAAGAATTCTTTCTGGCACTTGTATATAAAACTAAGATCAAAGCTAATATATATATATATATATGTAATTGTACATATTAATCTATATTAGATATTAACGTATGACTCATATTTTGAAAATATTAATGGGATATGATCAATAGACTGCAGATGTGCTTAGGCTTACAAAAAATTTAAAACTGCAAAATGCACCGAATGCACATGATATAAAAAGATGTTCAATATAATGTTCAGTATTAATGTTCAATGTCCAATATAATGTTCAAAGTGTAAAATATTCAAAACATGACACCGGTATAATATTTTAGAGAATATGCATAAACATCCAGTGTTTAGTGGATTTTTAATCAAATTCGATTGATCGGCGGTCGTGCGAGTGTTACGAATCGAGCAACATAGAAAAATGAGGATGCTTTTTGAAAAGTATATCATTTTAAAGTTCATGTGTATCTTTAGAATGATTTGTATACCTGCTATAGTGTAATCGTAATTTATTAATGTTATATAGCAGTAGTAATTAATATCGATAATAACTATGAAAATGCTTGTATGGAATGTGTGTTTGACCTTCTGTCCATTTTATCAAATCTTAATTTTTCGTGTCAGACTCTTTGTGGTGTCCAGTAACTTCTACGAAGGTAAAGAAGTAATTTAATCTGTCATCTTTGAAGGTAAGCGGAATAAGCACGCAGAGCAATCTATGCACCAGTAATACGTGTTAAAATTACTTTTAAATATAAACATTCTTTTTCGTTTCTATAATTCCTATTTTTTATGAAAACAAAAAAAAAAAAGACTAGATTTTGTGCATATATAGATATATGTATATAGGATTAGAACACTGCAGAATAATCTGCTCACAGAGAAAAGAAAAAAATTTTTTCGTTAAAAGGAAAAAACGGGATTAAAACTAATATATTTAATCATAAACATTTTATGTTCATCTTTGAATGTGCATTAAAAAAGTGTACTTTCTGAAAAGATTGATTGAAAATTTCTTAATCATATAATATATTTAATAATTATACCATTTATTCGTATATAGTCATGTTGTACAAGATCGAGGTTTTATCTAAGTTTTATCTAATAATATGTCTAGTAATTTTTTTCGAAAGCTATTGACACGAAAGGTTTCATTTTTTCTTCTGTGCCCATCTTGCTTTAAAACCGGTTTTATGTTGGCTTGCTTATATGTACATTAAAGGATGGAATAAGTCAAACTGAAGAGAACATGCTTCGGTAAAATCTCAATATGTACCGGTTTACAAAGCTTAATCATATTATACGCAGAATACTACATTTGCACACAAGTGTAATGAAATTGATATATCATTATTTCCACTTGTATAAAAATCCACAAATAGTATTTAGACTTTAAATACTATATTTATGTACAATTAATGTGTCGTGAAAAGAAAAAAAGAAAATGATTAGGATATTCTTTACTGTGTTTATTAAATAATTATCTCCAATACCTTTTAATATTTTTTTAATAAGTTTCATAGAGCGTTAAAAGGAACTTCATAACCACACACCGAGAGAAAAGGTTGGCCATGGTAAAAATACATCCGGTCCTTAATATATTAAGCAATGGGAATATAGTAACAAGAAGAAGGGTGCATTGGTCTCGACCAATATGTATCCAATCGTTTGTATTTTAAATTGTATCTACATAAATCAAATATCTTCGATTATTAAATTATATTAGTATATTATTTAAAAGAAGATTTATACAGTCGTGTAATGTATAAAGAGAAATGAAAAATTTATATTTATTAAAAAAAGAAAGAAACAAAGAAATTATGTATATTCAGTGATAGATTCGAAAGTCTGTTGCTTGCGCATCTGATTAGTTGTATCCCGCGTTGTAAACAACCTTGATTAATAAAACTATTATGTTTCTATTACATAATAATTAGAAGATACTCGTCTCTAGTGCTTCAATCATGATAGATTAACGCCACTAATAAATCTTTCTTAGTTGTATATTAATGGAATAGAGAAATGAAAATAAATAATCTGATAATCAGATAATTTTTTTTCGCAATTGTCGACAAATTATAGAAGATCTATGTTACGTTCGAGAAAAAAGTTCGAGAGAATTAAAAATTTTGCTAATCGCGCGTTTGCTATTATCGCGTGACGGATTAGCGGTCGACTTTTCTAATTCTGCTTCATTGACAACATTTTTTGCAGAATCACAAATTTACGACTTTTTGAAGTAATGCAATACTTTGAAGTTAACAGTTTCGTCATTTAACTTTTCTACGAAATGACATAAGTTTGAAGTGATTCTCGAGAACTTTTAGATGATACTGCAAAGTTTTGATTATGGAATCTTGAGAAGTACGTTTGTCTCATATTTATTCAAGTTTTTTACTCTCTTATCAGCTATTTTTTACGATAACTGCTTGTATCTTTTTTTCCTTTACCACTAGCATCATCTGAAATTAAATTGATACAAGAATGCTAGAATGAAATATCAGTAAAAATTGCAGGATCTTAAGATCATTTTGTTAAGCGTTTAGCTATAAAATATTTTATGTAAAGTCAAAATTTAAGAATAAAAGAAAATGGAAATATTAGCTTTGGAGAACTATAAAAATAGTTTTCTAACAAAAATTAGCAAGGTCGAGTAAAATATATTCCTAAAATATATTTTCGATAAAAAGAATTGCCCTCTATAATTAACTTATGCCAAAAAAATAATAAATTACCTAAGTTAAACGTAATTTTATATAGAAAATAATTTTCCAATAAAAATTAACAAGGTCGAGTAAAAAATATTGTACTATATTTCTTATTAAAAACTTGATCTCTATAATTATTTTATATCAAAATAATAAATTATTTAAATTAAATGTGATTTTATAAAATATGTACCCCACTGTGCACCGTTCACCCGGCAAGCTTCGTCTCTACCTCACCTGCTCCCCCTTTAGTGTATACTTTGCTTGTCTCTTGCCAGTCTTTCGTGTGTCTGCGTGCTCGTCGCTCGTTGAAATCGAGATGCTATGTAATTTCGGTTCCGCGTACGGTCATTTGTGAACGTAAACAGGTGTAATCGAGCCAGTTCGTTTCAATAATTATCTTACTGATCACGAAGTTATGCGTTTTAAGAATCCGCTGCCACAGCGTGGCTCCTACGAGTAAGTTCAGCAAAAGCCGATTTGTCAGATTTCGAGGTTAAGCATTCTTTTCTCACCCTCGTTCTCCCGGTCAATTTCGATTCTCTAGTTCTCCTTCCTTTCCTCGTTCGCCGTTCGATTGATTTTACTTGAAACTTTTCTATATTTAGTTAGAAAAATGCATACAGAACATTTACATGTATTTTTATATTTTCTCACTTATTAGAATAATTCACACAGAATATCTATATGTAATATCTCTACTATATTGTCCCGTTTTATTAAAAACATTTGTATAGAATATTTATATATAATATTACGATCTTATTATTTTATATGTTTCCTTATTCTGCGAAATTTAAGAACATAATACTATTCGTTTCGAAAAATTTTATTCTTTTAAGTTTGATAATTTTGATTGGTTTTATTCTATAGTTTCTGAGATAATTTCAATTGAAGATAAGAGATTTTAGCATCCATCTGTAGCTAACTATAGAGAAAACTAATCCAGTAAGTGAATTGCTCTTCATGTTAGCAATGAGATAAGTGAATCCAATTGCAATTACAAAACTTTGAGGGATTATAACAAGTATTTAATCTACTAGAGAATATTTGAGCATACTAAATAAAAATCGACGTGATTTAATTTAAATAATTCTTTTTTATTGATGGAGTACTACGTTAATCTTCGTATGTAAACATATATTACAACAAATAACTAGTTTCAACGTGACTATGTGATGAGACCTGTATATGAATAATTTCGTAAGACTTGTTTATTCCTTATATTCGTAATTCTAATAATAAATTTTTCGCTTATGTAATTTCTGAAAAGTGATACTAATCCCGCCTGCGGTTTTATGAAACTTTCATTCGACGAATATTCTCTTTAAGTTGTCCCCAATAAGATCCTTTTACTTTACAGATATTGTTATGTCGTATCGCGTATCAGAAGATTTCATTTGAAATACTTCATCAAACATAACATATCCATAAAGTATTCATCATTACATTTCTTATATCGTAAACCAATTTTATGCCAACCAAATTTCTTAAAATTTCTTACAATTGCATTTATTTTCAATAATTTGTATATTTTATAATAATTTATTATCAGAGAGCAACCATATATTCTGTGACGATTTTCTGAAAGTTCCTCTCGAGTTCCTATACCTGAATCATTCTTCCGATCTTAGATTAAAAGGAGGGGGTGGTTTTCGTCGGAGGATACGTCCCTGTGGCCCACGTGAAAAGTACAGTCAGTCACGAAAGTCCTCCTACATTCCTTAAATTTTGAATATTATAACAAAGATTTTACCTCCCGTAGTTCTTTGGATTAATTGAGTTTTATTTACAAATTAACGAAAATTATAATATCAAATAAATTCCACGTCATTTTGTATCATATGTAGATGTAAACTCTGTAAAAAAAGGTACGTTTTTGATCTCTTTTAATAAGTGGGATACGTATACAAAGTGGAATGCAGACTTTTATACCTGACTGTATATACACAATACTGCTTCGCTAAGGCTAACTGGCTAGTTATCGAGGGATGTATGTTTCTAGCAAATATCGAGTATCTCTCTTCTTCAGTGAATGACACTGACATACCGACACCTGACACATTTGTTTATTGTACTCACATACGGCAGACGTAACACCAGATGTCTCAAGAAGTGGTAGGGATAGAAATAGCCAGCTAACGAAGCAAAATTCTGTCCACTTAACGAGACACTACTGTTATACACGCGGGATGGGAGAGCATTAGGAGTAAGATCAAACAGTTCAACGTGGATTCTCGATCGTAGCACGAGCTGTTCGTATTACGCGGTATACAGGATATTTCCATAAAAAAATTCTTTCTCATTTGCAACAAATAATTTTCTAAATGTATATTAATGAATTGTTAGTAACTTTACTAATACAAATAGTAAATGCAATTATTAAGCAATGTTTGTGTTAGTGACTTGTGGATGTATAGGTGAATCTTGACATAAATGTGAAGTTTTGTGGTTTTTGTGATGCTGGATTTTTTATAGAGATAAGATAGATTTCTTCTTTTATTCTATTGTCTTTGATTGTAATAGTTACATCCAACCGTTGCAGAGGCTATTGATGACATAGGGAGAAAAAAGAAAAAGGTCCACAGTTTTGCTATGTACATAATTTGGTGTTCTTTTAAATATTGTAACAATTCAATTGTGTAGGATTTAAAAATAATTGTTTTCCCTAGTTATTTTGTCACCTACATAACTGAAGTGGTTTTAATTAAATTCTGCTTTTTCCTTATTCCTTCCTTCTCAGTTTTATTCTTATAATTTGATGAAATAGTGCATTAAAATGATTTCATTAATTTATAGAGTCATACAGAAATTATATTTATAATGAACTTTTGTTCTGGTTAACGAACAATAGTGGTTCGAATATCGAGATAACTATCGATGTTATCGAACTATCGTAAGTAGAACTAAAATGATACGGCGATTTTCTGTCGATCTTTTTATCGATTATTTCTACGTGACTCAAAAAGTAATATATACATATGTAATTTATACAGTAAAATAAGATTGTCTGTCTTGAATACTTCTGTTATTTATTCATTATGATCAGCTTTTTTTTCGTGATGTAACGTCTTTTTATGCCCGCTTTTTTCTTGTAAAAATGTATGTACTTCGTTCTCGTAAGCCTTCAAGCGCGAATAAATGTTGCATCTTACAAATCAGATATGTAATGTTATCGTATATGAAGGTAATTTTTTTATTTTGTTGTTCAATGAAATTTTAATTAGTAAATGAAAATTTATTGTCGAGTAGTTCAACAATTATGATTACAAAATTTCTAATTTCATACTTTCCATGTGAAAGCCACTGTGTTTCATATAAACGTGGATGCATAAACCGAAGCTCGGCCGTTTTATTCTAAGCAAATATATTTCAATGGACAATGCATGTAGTTAATCAATAAAAGCTGCTGTCATGTAATTAGTCTTGATTAGCTGCAAGAATTTGTTTGCAGCAGTATCTTTATATTTTCGTTCTCGAAGTAAAAATTACGCGGCTTTTATTCTCCTAAAAATAATTTTCTATTTTTTAATTTATAGTA
This sequence comes from Bombus confusus, assembly GCA_014737475.1. Lineage (NCBI taxonomy): Eukaryota > Metazoa > Arthropoda > Insecta > Hymenoptera > Apidae > Bombus > Bombus confusus. The sequence continues at coordinate 61,068 of JACXIV010000070.1, forward strand.
ATAATAAAAGTAAGATATAATTTATTAATATCTCTTAACTATTGTCGTTGGATCATTGAGGACTATAACAATTTAGAATTGGATTATTTAATTTGTGTAATCTATCATAAATTGTTATGGTCATCTATAATCCAACGATACTATTTTGGGATTAAATTAAAAAACTTACAAATATTTTCGATATAGAACAATAAATTTAATGTTTTCATATTAATTTGTTTTCTCCACCGTAATACTGCATGTTTAACCGCCAAAAGGAGGAAAATTTAAGTTTCGTCGTTTTGCTCGATCGATATGTACGAAAAATCGATAACGCAAACTGTGATCAGTGATGTGTGAACTTGGAATAAAACAGGAGAAGAGGTGTGACGCTCTATTCGCAGTGTTGATGGAAAAGGATAAACGATTCGAAAGACAAATCTCGAGGCAGCAAATTTTTACGTGAGAAGGCATGATTCTAATCAGTTGAAATCTGAGATATCCACAAAATGGCCAAGCAAATATCCTTTTATTCCACTCTGACGTCTGAAGAAAAGAATAGAATGCAACCGTGTTTGAAAGCTAGGTGGTATGTGTCCTCTTCTTTACACTTTCTATGAAGTACTTAAAGAGAAGAGAGGGAGGGAGGGAGGGAGGGAGAAAAAGACAGAAACCCTTTGTAACGTAAATGAAAGAATGTCTTTAGTGTATTCGTCCATATTATCGTCATTATTAAATACTTTTGTATCGAATATTTAATTTTATTTCCGTTATTTCCCAAACAAAAATTTTCTCTCTAATGATTGTATAGTTGCAGATTGTATAGTAGTAATACGTAAAGATCTATGTAGTAGTAATTCTGTTGTCACATAATAAATCGCAAGATACATAGTAATCGTGATGCAATTTATTCAAGAAAACAAATATTCAGTTTACTTCGAATTAAATAATGATTTTTTAGGTGCATTGCAATAAGCACGAGTAAGACTAACTTGAGTTGAATAGTAAAGAGACCAGGGTCAACTGCGTGACGAGCCTGAATAACAGAGCACCAGTTGACCACATCAATGGGGCGATGTATAACTTGAATTTAACTTACCAGAAATCTTTAATGTATACACCTTTTAAGCTTTCCTATAGAACTTTTCACGAGTATCAGTTCTATGTCTTCATATCTCATACGCTAAGGAAGCGTCATTTCTCGAACTCGAATGAGCTTGATCAAAATTAAAATTTATGCCATACTCTTTTACATCGTAATCATTTTATTAAAATGAAAATATAAACAAAATAATTTTATGTTTTTCCATTTGAAACATTTTTTCTATATCGAAAAATGTTTGATTTTAGGCAGAATTAACCCTGGAATGGCACACTAAGGGGTCTTTTATGACCCCAGCAGGATGTTCATTTTGGTTACTTGTACATAAAAAGGTTGTTTAACTTTTTTTCAATATTTGAGCTTTATAACTTTGAACTATATATTTCAAATTTTGTACATATTTTAAGTGTGCACCTCTAAAAGACCAAAATATGTCTGTTATAGACGTAAAAGCACTGTGTCATTCCTGCGTTAAAATGAAACATTTAAGTTAAAGTAGAGATTGAATAGAATATCTAAAGAAAGTTTTGTTTCAGTGTCATCATGTCCAATGATTCACCCCCACCGCTGCAGACTTCTATACCTTTGGTAGATTACGATGTACCAGATGAAGCGCGTCCTGGTAAGATCACACCGACCACACCTACTACTCCGGTAACGAGTAAATTATCGAATGCCGACACCGATACGGAGATGATTGAGAATGCAGTACCGATCACGCAGACCGTACTGCCCGCTCCCGAGCCACAGCCGAAAATCGAGAGGAATGGAATCGACTCGGAGACGACCAAACCAGTCACTCAACCTGAAAACGACTCCTGTGTTGTAGATTGTATATACTTCACGCAGCAGTGCTGCGAGTGTGTAATACTTTAACAGCCAGAATTCTTCTCGCGTTAAGCAATCATTTTACATTCATTTCACGATTTAACATGGTTACGAAAAGAATGTCAATTATATGGAATTCTTTTTCCATCGAATTATTGAGTTTTGATGGAATTCCAATAATTCAGGCTGCCAAACGAATGAATAATTCCTAAATATTGTTTAATATCTATATTGCATTTAAGAAATGTATGCTCATCTCGGATTTTCTAGATATTACTAAAAGGAGAAAGATCTGAAATATACATTAGAAATATATTTTGGGAATGAAAAAATTTTGATATGATACTTGAAGAATCCAATATTTTTATAAAATAATTATTTATTCTGTAAAATTTATGAAGTATAAGAAACGGAAAAAGTTGGAATCTTATAGTTAAGATATATATTAGATCTGGAAAGTATGTGCATCATTTTTAATATAACAAATTGATCATGTATCTTATATAATTATAAGAATTTAAACACTGATATTTCATAGACTGTTAAATTTCATTCCAATTTATAAAATTTATATTTTTAATCAAATGTAGCCGTGTAAATGTTAAAGAAAAATTATTTGGCTGTATGCCTTTATTGAAAGCAATGAATTTAATTTTATAGAAAAATTCTGCATGATAGTTATCATCCATGCATTCCTATTTTTACATAGTGATATCATATTAGTCTTTAAGTGCTTCATATGTTATTCCCAACAAAGCATTAAAAGATAATAGTTTGTATCAAAAATAGATTATTAACTTATAGTATTTTCTTCTTAAAAATCATGCAATGCCACTAATTTTTTATATATATACATATGTATATATAAATAATATTGGAATATGTACAAGTTCGTTACGCATACATATTGTTCTATTATAAAATTAAAGAGAATGAAGAGACATAATACTAATTACCTTAAAGACTGCTTAAGTGCCGTAAATTTATTTAAATATTAAAACTTCATTATGTAGGAAAAAGCACAAATCTACTTGAACAAAGTCAATATCCTACAAAATAATATTCTACATTCATAAATAGTATAAAGTCTTAAGATATCACATAAGGAGAAAATTGTACATAAAAGTTGCAATTTATACAAATAAGAGAGAATATGAACAAATTTGATACATTCTTATAACTACACCTGTTATACTTTGAGAATAATTGTGTGAACCAAAATAATATGATTAAATTATTTTGAACAAAAAGTAATAAAAATGATATATCTTGTAAATATATTTCAAAATGATATTGTATAAAATATGAAAAGCACTTCCGTGGCCTCACAATTAATGTCATTTCAAAAGGCTTTACAAAACTCACATTTATACAAACTTGTTATTTGTATAAGTAATTGATAAAAAGTAAATGTAAGAAATTTAACTATTGTAAAATTTCCAAATTCTACCTTTTATAATAACAAATTATATTTCATTAATATATAATATTGAGGTACATAGATATAATGAAATTATTTCATTGTAAAGATTATAGCGCAATCGTGAAATTATTTGACAAATTATATATAATTGTATTTTATACAAGAAATGTATATTCATACAGTTTACTTTTCAATGGCATTAAAATTTTTTAAACATTACTGAAAATATGAATACATAACGTCGATTGTCTTGCAAGTAGAACATATTTAGATAATAAAAAGTAACACAAAGTGCAATTTAATAATCCAGAATAGTGTAACATATGTAGCTGACTTAATTAGTTTTATTACTATTACTACTACTACTACTACTACTACTACTACTACTACTACTACTACTACTACTACTACTACTGCTACTACTACTACTGCTACTACTACTACTGCTACTACTACTACTGCTACTACTATTTATATTTTCCCTGTGAAATGAATTATGCTTGTTGTAAAGTGTAACAAACATTGAATTGTACAACATAATCGAAAGTATAAAATGTAATTGTAAAATTCATGGTACACTTGAAGAATGAGACCACCAAACAAATATATATATATATATATATATATATGTACTGGAAAGATAAAATTTATGTACATTACTACTTTTTGATAATTGTACCAAATGCTTAGTAACATTGAAGTTACCCAACTCTTTATGCTGCATGGATAAGTATGCATATCTAAAAATAATTTCCTAACTTGGTCCTAAAAATTGAATCAAGTTTTTAAATTNTTATTTTTCTTAAAATAGTTTCTTCTTGAGAGTACCATATTTTGTATAACATTCTATATACAAGTAAAAATGAATCATTAATAAATTCAGTTTAGTTTACATAATTTACATAATTTACATAATTTCAAAAATCATGTGAGATGTATACATGTGAATAGTTTAAATTTTTATCCCATAATGTGCTGTAATTTTTTTGTAATTTTGAAGCAGAATTGAAAGTTTCCTCTCTTTAATGTTAAATAATTATTCTGATAATACATAGTAAAATCTATATTAATATCTTCACTAAATGTTGGTAGTTCAGTACTATCTCAATACCTGTTTTTTATAAATGAAGCAGCTATATATTTTTTTGTGATATATTTTTATTATATATCTCTTGGTACTTTAATTTATTGATTGCTCTTGTTTATTTCAATAATATCTATAATAGTGATGTAAAACTTTCTGTTAATATTTTATACAAAAAATGTGCAATAAATAAAGTTTAAATTATGGTGAGAAATAATGAGTTGAGATTACCATAAATTTTTAGTAATAATTCAAATTGCTCAGTACACAATATATATGTATGTCGTATAGAATATTTTATTATAAAGATATTTCTATAATAAATTCTAAAAAGTAATAGAATGTCCTAATCATCACTTGGTAATAAATTAATCTTTGTTTTCAAGTATCATATGTATTTATGAATAAATTACTTGAACTAAAAGAACTAAATATTAGATTATGCGAAAAGTAGAATATTGCACATTTGCCAACAAGAAAAAAGAAGACAAAAAGAGAAGGAGAAAGAAAAAATTTGACTAGGATTTTTAAGAGTAAATTATAAGTAACTTTTCTTATTTGAAGATTGTATCACTTTAAACATTTTTGTTTCATTAAATATTGTAACAGAGTTTTTTGTCTTTTTTCTTTTTTAAACTAAATAATGTAGATGATTTGTATTATTATGTTGCAGTTCAATAATTCTGTAAATATATAAAGTAATTCTACTTGTCTTAAAAAGAGAAGGATTTGGTATATCAGGCTAAGTAAGAGAACAATTATTTCCAATTTCTTTTTTTAAATATTATACTCAACAATTCTTATACACTATCAAATATGTGATCTGAAATATGTTCTGTATTGTTTTTATTAAGTTGTACTTGTCATGAAATAGATTATAACGATCAATTCGAAAATACACCTTTGAAATAGGAAATCAGTAAAAAATTGAGTAGAAATAGTTAATCACTAGCAGATGCATAAGTTCTGTGAATAACGGACAAAAAATGCTTTTATGAAAGTGTAATGTTTAAGAACTATGTCTAGAAAATTCTGTAGCCTAAAGTGAAGATCTATTTCGTATTTTAAAGTACATTAATTCAACTAATTTCTTATCTGTGTATGACATCAGGATGTCTATTCACTGGCCTCAAAAGGTATTTAAGATTTCTCTAATAGTGCAAATTTATACATGAAATTTTGTGATCAAACTTGATTATGATTCGTATATGGGTAGTGGATGTCCTTCAGAATTGAATACCCATCTATCCAAATCTATTAATTGCCTTGTATCATCAAACAACAAGTACAGGTATTTCAAAGTTTCAGCAAACCAAAAACTTTCTGTCATATCTTTTTGTGGTGTATTAGAAACGATCCTTACATTACCAATGCTGGTGTACCCCTTTTCCACTTTCGTATAATTTTCAAAAGCCTATTAAATTATATATATACTGAAATACAATACTGAAAATACAATAAAAGTTTCATATATCAGCTTTTACATAATTACTTACTTGGAATATTTGCCATCCCCAGTCTTGGAATGTTTTATTTCCAGTAAAATACCACATGTAGAAAAGACTTTCAATAAACTCTGGTCTGAGTAAATTATGTGCATCATTCATCTTCACATACATATCCATTGATTTTTCTCCATTTGAGTTCTAAAATTATAATATTCCTGTATCCTTTTATAACCTTTATTCAAGTAGACAACTATTATAATTACCTCAGTATTGAAGTACGTGATTTCTGGAGCGAGGAACGTGGGCTGAATCGCGTACGTTTGATAACAAGTTTTTACAATTTCATTAGCTAAATCCATATGATCAGACGGTAAACCATGATGTACTCCTAAAGCTAATGTACCTCCCAAGTAACATGTAAGGTGATCCTATAAATATAGCCATCATCAATACTATACGATATATTAAATTGTTAAAAATGCTTTTATTTAAAATTTTACCATTTTTGGTGTTATTTCTTTGCGTGCTCCAACTAACTCCGCCATGAAAAGATATTTATTAATTGCTGTACGTTTTACTAAGTGTTTTTGAGTTCCAGCAATACCTAACAGATAATCATCTCGTAGGCTAAAAGCATTTACAAATTTAAATGATTATCATAAATTCATGAGACAAGTTCAAGAACAAGAAAAACAAATTCCCAATGAATAATGATGATGAAATACTAACTAATTAATAGTCTTTCCAGTTTGAAGCCACTGTTTCAATAAATATTCGTAATAACTATCACCACGAGCGCCGAGCGTAATTGTTGCATGATTTCTAAATTGTCCAGTATTAGCGTTAATGAAAATGGGTACTAAACCATCGTATTTTTCTAACTGGTGTACATGTTCTGAAACTTTAGCTACTGCTTCCTGAAGGATAACAATCGCATACTTTCTTACGTATAAGGCAAATAATAACGCATTCAAAGCTAATATTTATCCGTAATTACCTCGAATTTAGGATCTCCTGTACTACGACTTAAATCACGAAATTCCAATTGAATGGAAGTAACTTCGCTTGTACTACTATCAGGACCCCATTTAGGACCGTGCGCAGATTTAGTACCAAGATTTACGTCGGAATAAGGAACACCAGATGAAGTAGAAAATGCTGGCATCATACGTTCCCCTAACGCTGTCTACGATTTATAGAACATAAATTTTTATACTCAAATTTCTCTCAGTAATATATCAGTAAATTAGCTTTAAAAAATCAGAGATAACTTACAGCCTTACTTAAGAAAATCTTGTCACCTGAAAGATGATATGCCGATAATAGACCTCCTAATACTCTAATCGTAACTTCAAATAAATTAACATCTCTGTTTGAAGTAAACGCTAAATTTTTCTCAACCCATAGTTTGGCTTCTAAAAATTCTGTAGATAAAAGGTAAGTATTATTAGTTTTATAGATGTTTCTTAATTCTATATAGAATATTTAAAACATGAATTATCACCATTATTTAAGCCCATTATGTACATAGTATCAAGAGAATCAATTATAGTAAGCCCTAAGCCAAACCATTCATGGTACTTTCTTGTTATTGGCTTCACATTATCATATCCCCAAGCATATTCTTTATATCCATTCCATGAATGTTTAAATGCTGCAACTATAGCTTTTTGTCTATTATTTTGTGGTCCTAAAAATTATAATATTATTAACCAAATCAGCTTAACAATTATGTTACAAAGATATAAAGTTACCATTAAATTTGAGTGTGTTTGGCTTAGGTTGAGGTGGTTCTCCAATTTGATCATCATCCACCTGGTTTATTTCTGGTTGAAATTCAGGTTCCTCAATGACTTCTCCACCCTTGTGTTCCTGATTTATATTATCTACTACGATATCTTCTACTGGCTACAAATTATATTTTTTTGAGAATATAAAAAGACATTTCCTTAAACAACAATAGTATTTATTGAAACAAACATACCTTTTCATATTTAGGAGTATCTTGCACTACCTCTATGTTATTGTAATCGCTTTCATCTAAAACTCCATTTTTGTTATCACCAGGTAACAGATAAAATATAACTAATATGATCATAATGACTATAAAGTAAAAAATATTTCTCTGAAATCTTGACAATTGATTCCATTGCTGAAGAAACAAAAGATTTTTAGTTTTACACTGAGAGTAATCTTTTGATAAAAATTTTAAAGAAACCTATAGTATTTGTATATGTAAAGAATAGTTTAATGACTTACCCTCCAGAGACTACGTGACGATCCTCGCGAGAATGTTGCACTTTCCTGGATATTTAAACTGATATAATCCGATTTTCCTAGATCCTTCGACGGAAACATATTTCGTTAGAGGTTATGTTGTTCTGGCGAACGCAATGATAATAAGAGCCAGAACACTTTAAAAAATAATGATTCCACGACTGTTCACTAATTATAATGGTCTTCATTTATATTGTTCGTGTTAAACATCGTTGGTAATTATTCATCCGGTAAACCGTAGCAAGATAAACTCACACTCCGTGCGAATACCACGAATCATTGATGCCGTGATGTCAAACTCTGTTACATTACGATTACGATTACAAATATTGATAACTGTAAGCTATAATTTTAGCAATACTGTATTAAATACACATTGTCGTATTTTATACGTGTATGTTGGTTTAATAAAATTTTATTGTATTATAATCTAACCAATTGATTTAATAGATTAGTGATGTGATAGTTAGTTATACAAGTAATGAATGATTGACATTACATTATAGTATTAAATAATATTAAATATTAATGATTTGTGAATGATTTATAGCTTAATATGAATTTGCGAATGTTTAATATTAAGTAATTATAGCTATACGCTTGTAATCAGTGTTCTATTTTTTAAGATAAAGGAGTATATATCGTAAATGATACAAAATAAAGTAAAAGGAAGTCTATACTTAATATTGATTAATTATTGTTAATGCTTTTATCAGATTGATATCCCCACTTGATTTTAATTCTCAGTGTAGAATTTAGTTTCGGATTTAAATATAAGTTTGTATTTGGATTTAAAAAATTGAATGAAAGATTTTAATAAAAATAATTGCAAATTGTGCTTCTTTTACCTAAATTTCTGAGATTCTCTAAAACGATAAATTCTATAAATCATTAATAAAGTAAGGGATAACTTATTGGTAATAGTTAATATTACATTAACAATATACTGGTACCCAGGCATTCCTTTACTATGCAATCGCAGATTTAATTCAAGGTAAGTATTTTATTTGTTATCAATTATTATTAGGATAAGTATTCTTATTTGACATATAGTGTACTTGATAACTTACTGATAAGTTTTTATGGTACTTAATTGTGACAAAGTCCTACAGCATGACATTTATAATCAATAATAAGTAATAATTCTTGTACAAATATACGTGAATTTATTAATAAATAAAAATAATCATGAGGGTGTATATATATAAATGATGTCTCAGACGGTGTTAAATAAGGAGAGTAACAGTGTGCGACAAGGACAGACATACTCTTCCGTCTAATTTATTGAATATTCGTTAATTACTAATTAATTACTTTTTCTGGAAAAAATTCGTCTATTCGTCTCTGATGCACTGATATATATTCTATGATGATACGTACCTGAGGCATTTGCGCCCTGGTAGCAGAAATAGGAATTAAAATTTGAAATCAGACCATTTCACGTGGTGTCATATTGAATGCTGACAAGAACTACAGAGAGCTCGTCATAAATATGAAAAATTTTACATACAATACAGAATCATTGCTTCGAAATAGTAAACATCTCAATTCGGTTCATTTTATATTCATAATCTAATACAATTTAGTAACGATTTATCGTTTTTCAATATGAATAGATGCGATTACTAGTTTTCAATCAAAGTTATCTACATCGAGAAGTACAAATCACATATTATTAGAATGAAATTCTTTTCTTTTTTGCTCTTCTTGACTTTTTTCCTTCACTTCGTGTGATTCTTTGTGTAACAGTCGAATAAAATCGAATATGAAACAAGTTTGAGAGAACTTGTAGAATTGTTCCGTCTTCTTCGATTTCGATGATTTTGGAATATGTCGTAAAGCCCAACAGTTTGAACTATCTTTCCCTATACATGTAACCGTCTGCTGGCCTTACTTTTCGAGGTATTCGTTATAGTCGTAAAATAAAATGTATTTTTTTTAAATATTGGAGCCCTCCAGATAAGGTCGTATATCTTTTTCTAATAAATGTCGCAATTAGAGACTGGTTTGGATAGTTCTGCGTATCGCATTATTGGAATATTGTGCAGCTTTGTTTAACTGACAAAAGTAGTACGCCGTGTTATATTAACATGGAAATGTACTTGAAATTGCAATGGTGGACATCCAAAGTATCAATTTTAGAAATCAGTTTTATTACAAAATATTCATAAATATTTTCATATTATTTTCTTACTATTAATGTCATATTTTTTGATCTGTGACAAATAAATAATAATTAGCTATAGTTTTGAAACAGCAGTTTTTTTCCAAACAAATGCTCGATAGAAAGAAAAAGAAAAGTATGATATAGAATATTTTATTTCTTTTCTTATATTCCCTTCCTTTAATAAAGCTTTTCTCTCAGAAAATTTTTGCGATCATGCGCGATGCGATCGGTAGAGTCGGTAAAGTTTGTTTCTTAGACAATAATAGCTCTCATTTAATTTAATTATAATCATCATACGCAGAATTCAAGTCAGTATATTTTCGCCGTTTTGTTACCAAAATGGACGCGTTAAGAGCTTCTTTTTATTTCTTTTTGTAAATCTTTCTATTTTAAACATTCGCTTTCGGTAGTAAAGTCGTAAGTCTCACAAGAGAATGAAACCTCTCCTGGATCTCGATGTGTGCATATTGTACTTTAATTTATTTTATTATTCGCATTTCATTTGAATTACTTTTGATTTCTATTAAAATAAAAGATTTTGAACATATATATATACACATATACATATATATATATATATATATATATACATATATACATATATACATATATATATGTATATATTCCAGCTTTCTATCTATTAATCAATTTTGTTTAATCAAGGACAACGTATAAGCGCAGATATCTTCGTTTCAGATTCATTTTTGTTCATCAAAATGATATTAAATCATTTGCGTTTACTCTCTATACCTTTTATGTTCATTTCACTGTTCAGCCTAACGTATTGCTTCTTGTTTTGAAACATAATATGTTTATTACTGAAAACATATCCTTGTGTAGGTGTTCCAGGAATTTGGCGAATCCTATTTGTGCATGCACGGATAGCCGACAACTCTAGCCCCCTACTCCTCCCCAAACGAAACTCGTTGCTTAATTCGCGGTGCGGGGTGTCAGTTCAGCGTGGACAATCAAAGGGATTAGATGTATATCTATTCGTGTCACTTCGCGACAGGTACGTTTGGTACTTTCATAGACATTTTTCTACCAAGTTCAAATTCACGCTATCGTTATTTTCATTTGATTGTATGTTTTTCTTTAATACTTTAATACTTTAATCTTTTTTTTCATTATAATATATTATTTAGTTATCTTCTTTTTTCTATCGTCTTTTTGGTTGCCCCATTTGCCGGTAGCTCATACAATGAGTTTTCGAGACAATTTGACCTTGATCATTGCTTCATTTTCAAATAGTTTGTACTTTTTATACATTGTTTTAATATTTTGTTCTTTTTTTGTGCAGATTACAATTATTTGATTCCGAGGGAAGCTTTGATGTATTAGAGGGATGCTGCGAAATTTGAAAGGACGGGATGAAGGTCAAAAGGACGTCATGGTGATTAACGATAAATTTGGTAACTTTTCGTCGAAATGAGGTAATATTTCATTTATTTTAAAGAAGGCAAACGTATTTATACGTTTGTTTCCTTTTTTTATTTGGGTAATTGGTAATATTTATTCACTATGCAATTAACTCCATTTCTTATAAATATTTCGTGACATTAACTTAATTAATATCTAATATAACAAATTCTAAATTCGCGGTTTATTAAGAATACCAAGATAAAAAAAGCAAGATTAAAGAAATTACTTTTTTCTTTCGAATATATTAAATTATTTTTCCGAAGAAATTGAACAGATTATTTAATATAAATTTGACATACATTCTCTCGATTCTGTTTCATTTGAGTAAGAAATTCAAATAACTTTTTCATTTTGCTTCATTATTCGTAAATTGCCTGTAATATAATATTGACTATCAATTTCGTCTTTTTCAATAACTTTTATTACATTCGAGAAAGTACGTTAGCACAGACAAGTTTGGACAGGTTCTGCGCATCGCGTTTTTTTCATATTGCGCAGCTTTTTTTAATAGCCAGAAAAAGTGCTCCATGTTGCATTAGAACAAAGTCACGTATGCATAAAATATTTGAAGCNTGTAATGGCGGACATTTCATTTGGCGGGTAAATTTTATAAATCAATCGTATTATGAAATATTTATATATATTTGACAATGATTTTAAATATACTAACGATATATTTCCTTTCGAATTCGTGGTATAATATTTATATGTATATTTTCGTGCTCTTGGTATATAAGATTCTATCTAGGGTAAATAAATAATTAATTCGTAATTCTAAAAAAGCAGTATTTTCATAAATAAACACTAGACAGAAAAAAGGAAGAAATTTCTTTTCCCTATCCCCTATCTTTAATAAATTTTTTCTTTCAGAATATTTGTGACCGCGTGCAATGCGGTCGGTAGAGTCAGTGTTTGCTGCGTTAAATCACATTTAGTATTGATTTAGAGCATAATAATTTTCATTAAATTTAGTTATAATAATCAGACGCGAAATTAGAGTCAGTGTGTTCGCCGATTGTCATTTGACTTAAACGGACGCGTTAATAGTCTATTATTCTTTTTTTTTTTTTTTTTTTGTGTTAAGCATTCGTTTTCGGTAGTAGAGTCGCAGGTCTCGCAAGAGGATAAAGCCTTTCCTGGAATTCAAGAATGTAAGTATTTTCGTATATTGTATTTTAATTTATTTATTGAACTAAAATCTTAAAATTTTGAAAATGATATCGTTCAGAAATCGGTAGAGTCTCCATTTCTAAGTCTGTCATTATTATGTTAAAGTTCCACTTTTTATATAGTAATTAAACTGTATTAGAATTTCAATTCTTTTTATCACTAAAATTTCAAGTTTAAATAGAGTTTTCTTTTTCATTGTTTTTATTTCATAACAACCACAAGTACGTTTTCAAGAACAAATCATAATATTTAACACGTTGTGTTATAGGTTTATCATAACATCCATTTTTTTCCTCTTCTTTGGGAAGGATGTAGCGGTGTTTCAAATTTAAGCACGTAAGGATCTTTGCACATTGTATTTTATAAATTTTATTCCTTGTATTTCGCTGTAATTATTATTAGTTAAAAACTAAAATCTGATTTTAAATTTTTATATTAGAATTTTTATTTTTATTTTAATTAGAGTTTGTTAGAATTTTAATATCTTTTGCTATTAAAGTTCTGTCTTCATAGATTTCCATATTTTATTATATTAAATTTTTGATCAATTTGATCAACCATCGCTGTATTTCTCAAAAGAAATTATAATAATTCATATTTTGTTAAAGGTATGCCACTTCTTCCCCTTCTTCCCCTTCTTCCCCTTCTTCCTGTTCCTTGGAAAAGACTCAGTGGTGCTTCAAAAGCCAAAAATGTAAGTAACTATTTATTTTGTACTTTATTTAAGCCGATTCCTTATATTTCATGATAATTATTATTAATTAAAAAATAAAATTTGATCGAAAACTTGACAACTTGTAAATTTTTCATTCATTCATTCATTGAATATAAAATATAATTAACACTGCCATTACGAGTGAATTAAAATATTCTATGCTTTGTTACAGTTTTCTTCCATTGAATTCAACGATTCCAATTTGATGATGGCTTGATGACGGACTCCCTTGGATCAGAACGATATCGAGGACAACATTCTTCGCATCTAATGGTGAGTCGCATGTATTTTTGTTCCTCCGGTCACTCAATCATGTCGAAGGATGAAAGGTCCGAATCGACACGGGTGATTGGTTGTATACGTAGAATTTTTGACGAGCATAGTGACCGCGGGTATTTATTATACCCGTGAGTAGTAACATTTTTTTGTCTATATTTTATTTATTAGTTCAGGATAGGTTTTCTTGCACATCGCGTTTTTAAATGTTGATGATAATATATGTAATATATATGATATTTACATATTACAATATAAAGTATTTTGTATAAGTAATATAATGTTGATACTGATATAAGAATATATTATTATTAGATATAATTGGTATATATATGCATATGATTGAAAATTACACAATATATTCATTATAATTATTTATAAAATCAAATTATATTCAATATTGCTGTATATTTATATATACCAAACTGAAATCTGACTATATATACGAGTATTGAAATAAATGACGAAATAACGTCGTTCAAGTATTTTGTAGTGAAGAAGTCTGATATCCTCAGACTTCGTTATTATGGAAATTCAATTATGACTAAAGTTATTACGACGCTGATGACGATTGTAAATGACATTTAATTTAATCTTTTACTTTACGATAGTATGGAACAGTTTTATTATTTGAGTATATAATTTCAGTAAAATTCTCAATATAGAATATGAAAGTATATGTTAAAGTCTGACTCTGTTCATCTGACCCTATGATGGATGTATCAAATTTCACGTGCAAGAAAACACTTCGCGACAGGCCGATTTCAGAATCAAAACAAGTTTTGAATGTTTCTTTGTGTTTTCAAAGATGTGTTTTGATAAAGATGTCGCCTGAGGATATTTCGAGTAATACATTTCATTTAGAGTCCATTGTTATTCATTGATATAAATATTATTTGCATTGAATCTTGGTTTATGTTCTTCATTAATTTCCTTTATTTCACTTTTAATAGTTTAATTGTTCATTCAAATAATAAAGTAAAATAAAGTATAGAATTATTAAAATTTGAAATGAAATCAGATTGCAGAATTAAAGAATATTAGCCCGTTAGATACAAAATGTAATAGATAGGCTAATCATATTTTTAGCATAGGATTTTCAGGTTTAACCCCTTCCATGTTCATTGTCGGAATCTCACTCACGTGCCCAGGTGCTTCTTGGGTGGGAGGAAGGCAATGGGCATGATGAGTAGTCTATAAGCTTAACAATTGTTTCAGCGACTGACGTTGCGTTAGCGTATCGTGCACGACGTATTTTCCACTGTGTGTGTGTGTGTGGTTAGGCTGTGGAATTGCGTCGTTTTTGCTATTTATTATAATCTTGAAATAGTTATGGATTCGGAAATATGAATCCAATTACCATTGGAAACAACAACTATGAACGATTATAAATAGTAATGTTACCAATCTCAGTATTAAACTGGAATGATAATTATATTGATTGAAATACGACGACCTATTCCAGTCAAATTATTTCTTTAGATGATATACATGATTATATACGATTATGAGTATTTAATTAAAATTGAAATTTAAATATATTTGGATAATTAAAGTTGAAATATGCAGAATATTTTTACGCAATGGTCGCTAGCTATCGTCAGTCGATTTCAGGAAAATGGTACGTACCTTAGAGTGTGAATGTTGTATGCTAAACTCGGGTGTCGGAGGCGTCCCGGGACGTCTCTCTAGTGTAGGCCTTTGCGCCCGGGTTATGTGTGAGAACCGTGGAGCGAATGTGTTGGTGTGCTTGTTTTGCCATTTTTGTAATTTTAAATATAGGTTCCCGGGTAGGATAGGTAGCATATTTTCTGGTATGAGTGTTAAGTATAAGTAGGTAGGGCCGGGCAGGTTGGCACAGTCTGTCGTCGGGTAGGCGCGTTTTCGCGTGTCCAACCTGTTTCAGGATATCTGATTTGAAAAATTGACGGTGAAGCAGGCATCACGAATGGAGCATACCATTTGTCTTGAGCTTTGCCTATCGGTTTTTCGAATATCGCGGTCGTGGTCCCGAGTACGGGATATGGGTTCCGAAACGAACGTTTATTTCTCGAGCACGCACATGCGAACGGACAGCGGTCGCTATGATCGTTGGTCGTCCACGTGCACTGGGAATAGCATCCGCGATTTATCTTTTTATTTTACCTTTATAAGTTATTTTTTATTTTGCGATTAGAAAGACTCGAGCCTAGATTTAAGTTTCAGCGGGCATTGCGCCCGAAGAGCCGAAGAGGCCCGGCAAACTGCCGTTCAAGAGGGCTGCTACCAATGGCTCTCCATCCTCTGGGTCATCCAGAGCATGGAAAGTCATTCTCGTTACTACTTTGTCACTATGCTCGCTTTTAGTATTCGTAGTAGTAGTAGTTCTTTTTTTTTTTTTTTTTTTTTGGCCGATGTACATATCGGTCCATCATCGCATTGGGCAAATCGCGGTTTTTCTTATTAGTGTCGCGAGAGATTAATTACGGGTTGAATTAGAGTTGCGAAGTAATATCGCGGCTTTTTATTAGTGTCGCGAGAGAATGACTACGGTTTGAGTTAGAGTTGCGATAAAATGACAATCGCGTTTGCTTTAGAGTTGCGAATCACGATGTCGCGATTGTCTTTTGCAATTTTTATTATGAATTTTCAGAATTTCTGACAGAGTAATACATATTAGAGTTTTCCTTGTTTCCTTAAAAATTTTTCCTTCGTTTAAAATTAGATTTTAAAGTATTTTCTTCATATATGGATATTAATTTTAGTTTTTTCTTAAAAATTAGTGTTGCTACTTTCCACCGCGATTGTTGTTTTAATTAGTTTTCTAGTTAGAGTTTCGTCGATGAATGATCGCGTTTTTTAAAGTAGTGTTGCGCTTATATTATGCCCAATCTTCTTCCACTGGACTGTGGAAGTACGGTCCTACTCCTGGATCATCAGATGCAGTTTCACCAGTAGCCTTTTATACGTATATGGCTACGCCGGACCGTTATTAGTGTTGCGAATATTTATATCTGAGTGCATAGATTAATAGATATTAGTGTTGCGCAAATAATTCACACGGATATATTCTTTTCTTTTTTTCCTTTTTTTTTTTGCCAATAGTGAATTAATTAATGTTGCACATATGATGAAGCACTCATCGCGATTTGGTTTTGAGAATTTTCTATTTTATTAAAGTTGCGAAATAGAATGAATATTCCACTCACGGTGTGTTGCCGGGGATTATATCGAATGGATACTTTGATGGCCCTTCTGGCTTTTAGAGTCATTTCTTTTTCAGCGTCCTTTATTACTAGTGTTTGTGATTGAAAATACTGCTAAGATATGTTTGCTTAATAATAATGAATATTTTTTCGGAGAAATAGTATTATTCTAGAACTATGTTATTATATATAAATTGAAAAAGACGTAGTGAAAAATTTGAATATCATTTCCGTACACTACTGCATCATTAATCTATTTAAGTTTATCTTTCTAAAATTAATAGCAGTGAATGTCCGTCATTATAGTCTTATTTTGAAACAACTGATATGAATTGATTAGTTTGGTGACTAAAGTTATTGCTATCTTGGTCAAATGAAAGGTCATTTGATGGTTTAGAAGTAAATCGTATGGTTTTAATCGCTCTTTTTTCATCTTAGTACTTCAATTCAATCTAAGTTCAATTTTTTCAATTGAAATTTAAATCCAAATTTTTAAGTTCAAATTGAGGTTTTGATGATTTGATATTTCCTTGTGTCTAATATGTCTTTCTTTCAGCTGCTTTTTTTAAAGTACTAATCCAATAATTAAATATATTCCAGATTTATTAACTTGTAGAAAGTGTAAATTATATACGTGGAATTTTAATCACTATTGAGAATTACGTATGAACAAACGACGCAAATACGGAATAATATGTATTAAAAGAGAAGAAACAAATATGAAGTGTTTAATCTCCTTCATTGGTAGTTAATTACATATATTTCATAGAATTGAATTAACTTTTTTGTGGTTTGAGTCTGTTTCAGGATTCATCGTGAGATCGACTGAAGAACAATTATATCATGTATCCCACACAATGCTCTAAACAATTTCCCGTTTCTTCCCTTTATGGCGTTTAAATTGTTGTGTAGATAAGTTTCTTTTATATGGGATCCCTATAAATAGGCTTCCAAATTTTTCTAGTCAGGGCCCGTAGAAAAACAGTTGAGAATTCTGATAGTTAGGATAAATAAAAGGACTTGTAGATTTGTGATGAATAGGGTTTAAAGAGATCTCTAGATTCGTGGGTAGTAGGTGGCTTCCTACGTATAAACACTCTTTTAGTCGCTGATAGGTAGAGCTTATACAAAATTTTTTATTTTGTTTTAATTGATTTGAATTCAAGTTTTTTCCAGAAATGTTTACAGGAATAGTGGAAAGAGGAGATAAAGTATGTCAAGATACAAATATACGATACACTTTGAAGGAATCATTTCATGAAATATCCTTTCTGCCAGTCTCTTTATTATATTAAAATATTTGTGTAGTTAGAACTCATGAGAGCTTTGGGTTTCTACTAGGCGGATTAAATTAGATTATCAATTAAGTAGAGCTTGAAATTAGCATATAGGATGCTTTTAAGTCGCTTGCATTGCTTTCAAGTCGCTTGTATTGCTTTCAAGTTGCTTTCAATGCTTGCGGTTAGTTTTGGGTTAAATGCATGCATAATTAAAGTACTATTTAGTAATAGTAGTAATAGTATTTAAGTTTTATATCTTTTACTTTCAGATTTAGCTGTTCGCGTCGGTTCTTTAAATGTTTCTTTTGATGTTCCTTTTGTACAACGATCAAAGGTTTGAACGTTTTGTACACGCACATCAAAAGAAGAATTTCCTTAAATTCTTTAATGCAAAATTAGTCAATTTTTGCGTAAAAGGAAGGGTGGACGGGATCGTGGATAGGGAGGGTCTCCACTCGCAGCAACCTCCACGCGGTGAGACTC
This sequence comes from Bombus confusus, assembly GCA_014737475.1. NCBI lineage: Eukaryota > Metazoa > Arthropoda > Insecta > Hymenoptera > Apidae > Bombus > Bombus confusus. The sequence goes on from JACXIV010000070.1 coordinate 79,907, forward strand.
GGGCAATCAGTATTATTTTATATATTATTATTAATCGCATTACTATACGTAATACAATTATTAATTATATAAAAAATAGTACGAGCTAATTGGCTGCGATCGCGATTGTAGTGAACTTCGTTAAATAGTTTCATTGATTTCCATACGAATAAAGAAGACATCTGTCCTTATCTCACAGTTTTTTCTGAGTAAAATATCATGCTCGAAAATTTAAGAAATTATCATTGTATTTCTTGAAGTTTATCTTACAATATTAAATACTTCGTTTTAATTTGTGGCTTCAGGTTCAGTTTTTCGCGTCGGTTCTTTTCCTTTCGCTGTTTCTTTCACGAAACGATCGAGAGATCGAACGTTTTGCAAACCCACGACAAAAGGAAAATTAACTCATAAATTAATATGTTAAATGAGTAGATTTTGTACGTGTGAGGAGGATGAATCGGTCGCAAATAGGGAAGATATCCATTCGCAGCGATTTCACATAGCGAGACCTGGATAATCGATATTATTTGATGTTTGTTTGTTACTGATTACATTATTGTACTTACATACAAAAGTCAATAAGAAGTAATATCTGAAGCGAGTCGTTGTATTAATATATTGCTTTTACCGAAAAACCTGCTAAGTGAATTAGGTTGCATTTCAAGGTACTGATCAGATGGATGCAGTTTTATTTTCTAATTTTTTATATTTTCTGAGATATCAATGTGATGATGAGTTTTTTAAGTGCCACTGTATATTTATTGTAACATTAGTCGATCCAGTTGGACATTTTCTACAAAAAGATATTAACTTATTTATAGTTGACAAAAATTGAGAAATTGACTAATCAGATAATATAGGAATTTACATAAAGTTAAATGAACAAAGGAAATATCGATGAATGTACAACTTTATATTAAATTTTGAAACCTTGTAGGCAGTCAGAATATATATTCTGTATGCGATAGTGATCACCGAAGAAGTACTTAGTTAATGCATAAACGAGGAACAGTATAGACGTAACATTAAAAGTGGAACTTCGTGTCTCAGGTTCTGAAATATCGAGCAAGAAAAAAGATCGGCGTTTCTTACGTCATCGTAGAATATTAATTAATTATTGAATTTATGGTGTACTTTCGGAATCGAATAGCAGAGATTATATCACAAACAGCTTTTACCAGTAATAATTTTCACCAGTAATTTGTTGTAAATTAATAAGTATTTTTACGGAACGTCTGAATACACATCTAGGAGAGTAATGATATTTTATTAATTACAAATTTTATTGTTGCTAATCTCTATTTATTTGTAAAATACATTGTGATTGAAACTTATTCGAATGTTAATAAATAAAACTACGTTCGCTTAAATATTTCCTAAATGCAGTTTATAGCACAAGTCATATATCTCTTTTATTTAATACTGTATTTATGTATATGACACTAGAAGGAAACTACGTTTCGTTCGAGAACGACCGACATATGTATATTACCTGTAAGTGTGTATTTAATTTATTAAATTGTCGTTTTATAATTCTATGTTTACTTGACCATTGTTTTAACCCTTTCAGCCGCAAATACTTTCTACGAGAAAGCTTCAATTTTTCTTCATATTCAGGTCCAGTGTTAATCGTGCCAATTGTAATACACACATAATGTAATACACACGTATTTCTTTAACAAAATTTATAACACATATTAACAGATTCAAGAAAATACTATGAAATAATACTTGTTGCTTTGATAGCAGTGAAAGAGTTAAATATCCGTAAATTCTCGTTTATCTGTGATAAAAACAAGCTTTCTTAATAACAAAGAGTGTCCATACTTTACACAAAAAAAACTCAATTGTGTTATGATCTATAAGTCTACAATCTAATTACAGCGAAAAAATACGCAGGTACGAATTATTTCTAAGACGGCAAGGTTGAATCGAAAGAAATTCTCCGAAAATGAACGTATCTATTGTATTTTAGCGATTTCGTCATGTTTTTTGTATTAAACGGTTTCTCGAGATCGATTTATATAAAAGATGTTTATGATTTTTGTAGTTGTATATTATCTTTCTTGTATCTCAACAAAATCTATCGTGTGTCTAGTTTATGTCAGACAATTTCATTTTCGAAGTTGTTCTTTCGTGATAAATATTTTAGCAGTTGACGGAAGGAAGATCGTAAATTATCGTAAAATGTTTTCCTTCTTCTTTACACGAGCTTATCTTCCCAGCAGAGTATTACATAAACGAACTGTTTGATTTTGGAACACTCACGTTTCTCTCGAATTTTCCTTTTGGTCTCCTTAAATTCGTTCCAGGAAGCCAGTTCTTTGGAACTCTTCGGTCCCCAGTCTGACGAAGGTTTGAATGCCGATTTTATCATCTGTGAGATTTAGAAATTTGGTAACTACTTAATGAGACGGTAATTTAAATGACTTTCTTATGAAACTTTAATTTAAATCAAATAATTTCCTGGGAAATTCCGATGAAATTTAAATAAAAATATAATAATTCTCTATATTATAAAATTGTTAATTGAAATATTATAATTTCCTATGTTGCGTAATTTTAATTGAAATATAAATATATATATGATAACTTTCTATGTTATAAAATTTTGATTCAAATATAACAATCTTCTATGGAATTCTGATGAAATAATTTTCTATGGGATTTGAATCTCTACTTAAACGTAATCATCTTTTTTTGATACAAACCTCGAGTAGGGATAAATTTCTTTTTGAGATTATAGCGTAAATCATCCAGAAAGGGACTTGCAGGATACCAAACGTGCAAATTGTCCATCCTGCGGCTGAAATTAAAATTGTAAATATAACATAATTAAAAAATTAAGAATTTCAATATAATAGAAAATTATGAATTATATTTGTTTGCAGGACATTGTAAGATTTCATCAGTGATAGTAACGGAAAAAATGATAACAAACTCGTATTAATCCTCTGTAGGAAAACTGGCGCTCAACGATTAATAATAGCGATAATTGAATTAATTGAATTAATTTATTCCTGTGACTTAATTCATAAAATATATTATGCAGATATTAATCGTATTAGACAATATAAAGATAAGATTTCAATTTAAAACAGCTTTTGAAATGGTTTGTTAACCACATTATTGACCATGCACTAATTAAAATTAAATGTTAATAATAAGTAATAATAATAAAATAAATACAAACCATGAGCACTGTCAGGATAAGGGATACCACTATAAGTCAATGGTTTCATATTGATTATGGTATAAACTAGGATCACAGATAGTAATATTGGAACAACAAGAGTCCAGCAAAGCCTCCAATAAACCGATGGCCTTCTTTTTAACATATACTCTACGTCATCCAAAAAGTTCTCCAAGCCATATACCCAGAAAATTCCAGTTATCTCAAGAGTAGCCAAAATAAACACGATAAAGGATCCAGCATAATAATCGACCAATTCCAGTATAAACTGACCACCCTGTACGTATTTAAAAAAACATTATGTACATTCATTATGTTTATTTTGATGATAATGTCAATAATCATTGATATGTTGCTTACAGGTGTGCAATAAATGATTCCAGCGCAAAATCCAAAGATACATGTACCGGTCACTATGTATATGTACCTCCAATTTGGGAATTGATCGCTGATAATTGTGATAAGAGCACCGGCCAATGCGATGGCACTTCCGATTCCGAGGACGTAGAGCATTAAGAAAAAGAGTACCGAAAAGAGCTGAAGATTGTGAAAAGTAAAAGTTTTGTATAAAACTTGTATGTGTGAAAATTATAGTATATATCATTGGATATGAGTACAATGGTTTGAAATTTTGTTTCATTTTTCTTTTAATTTAATTTAATTCCTATGTAATTTAATTTGCTGATAGAGAAGTAAATAATAAGAATTCAACACTAATATTAGGAAGTTAATAGTAATAGAATACAATATAATATAAGAGGCTTATTTGATATACATATCAACATAGAAATATATAAATAAACACTCTGTCTTCAAATTCACCCTCGTCTTTGACCTCATTGTCAGCGGATTATAAGCAGTTCATAGAGATATATGTATATGTTGATATACCATGTTAGCCTAATATAATACATATAACAACATACTAATTATTAAGAAAGAATTAAGAGTTAAGAGTAATGTAATATAATATAACAAAATAGTAGTATAATATAGCAACTAAGAACCCAATGTAAGAACATGATATAGTGTAAGAAACTAAGAATAAGAATGTAGCAACCTTCTATTTTAATAAACTATGAAACAAAAGTAGAAATAAATTATTATTATTATAAACATACTAAAATACACATAACAGGTAATAGCTAAGAAGTAATTAAATATTTCATTTTTTCCAGTGAATTACCACCTAATGGCAATAAAACAGAAATATAAACAATCTACAGAAGAAACAGAAATAATGAAATAAATCATTAAAAGTGATTAAGGAGAACTCTTTTACGTTTGAACACATCCTTTTATCTCTTTACTTGAAATCACGTTTATCGTGCAAAGGGAAAAATAGTGGTTACATAGCAATTAAACGTGTACTAGATTCCTTACTTGCGGTAGAACATTAAACTTTGCAATGGCATCTGGATAAGAGACGAAAGCAAGACCGGTTCCACCACGAACAACGTTGCTGATGTCTTCGGTACCTAGTTCGTGAGCTAAATTTCCAAGGATACCAAAAATGGTGAAGCCAGCTATTAAACTTGTGAACGTATCCAACGTCGTTACAACTAAGACATCTCTGGAGCAAAAAGAGAAAAAGGAAAAAGTGTCATTCACTCTGAGTTTCTACGATGAACTTTAAACGTGAGGGTTAGATCGGATTATTCTGATAAAAGATATAATAGCGTTCGTAAAAAAGAATTGTTGATTTTGGAAGATTATGATTTGAAAATAAATCTACGCAAATTCTATAGTTTTAATGGAAGGACTTTAAAAGTATCACTGTAATTGAAAAGCAAATCTTGATCTAAGACTACTTTATTGAAATTGTTTTACATATGTGTACACACTATCTTAATGCTGTTCTTTATCTTTTTAGAATAATCGATGCATGTTTAAGAAATTTGAACGTGCTAAAGTGCACAGAATATAAAATATTTAAAGTAAAATATTCGTTGTAATATTTAATTGCTAAAATAAATGACTATTTACGACATATTGTTTATAAAAAGTATTTATTAAGAAAATTTTTAGAGAAGAAATAAGGAGGATTTGTACTCTGTTGTCCTTTAAGTAGAATGATATCTTAGAGCTAGACAAGTATTATCTCCTTAATTTCATCGAACAAAAGTTTCACTAAATTAGAATTTTTCATTAAGAAAATACTATAACATCAATATCGATTATTCTAAAAACTTGTCGTTATTTTCCAAGACACGTGTAATCTGTAATTTCTGTAATTTCTTTCCATTCGATTTAACCAAGGACAATAAAAATCAAAATTGTGAAGGGAACTAAAAGCAGATCAAAATTGAAGACCATTAATTAAAAAAATAATAAAATATGAATAAAATGGAAAACATTTTAGTTGTTTTAATGAATTATCATTTTATAAAAAAACAAAAATTAACAAGTAAAACCTGTACTATATATCTGAAGTAATTAATGTATGAATTGTTAGTTATTCTATTTAACTACCTATTCGGTTAAACACCTGAATTTTCTAGAAAAAAATAAAATAATTTAAAAAAATAAAAGTAATAAGTAACCTGTATATGTTATGTCTGAAGTCATTGTACGACGAATACATGACGACACCGCCGAAGCAGACCGACAGTGAAAAGAAACACTGTGTAACAGCCGCGTACCAGACGTGTGCATCGAACAGCTTCTCCCAGTTCGGTTTTATGAAGAAAATGATCCCGTTCACAGCACCGTCTAAGGTAACCGCTCTGACCAGCAAGCTTATCATGATGATGTAAGGAAAGATCGCGAGGAAATAGGCCGCTTTCCCTGAGCTCTTCACGCCACGTGCCAAGACAGCAAATATGCAGCTCCACGCAATAAACAAGCAAATCGTCAGACTCCAATCTGGCAATCCGATGCCATCCTCGATAGTCTGTTTTTCTTTCAGCACAGTTTTTCTGATGGTAAGAGAGAAAGAAAGAATGATTTGTTATTATAATATTATAATATATTATTTTAATGGAATTATTATTTTTTAATGATATTTTATAATTTTATAATTTTATAGTTGGGAATCAAGATAGGAGTAGTAGATTGATTGTTCAATGGGATCATGTTTGCGACTAGGAATGTTGGAAATATTGTAGATATTGTATTTTAAATATACTTATTCATTTATACATTTAAATGTACTTCCATATACTTATTCCAAATATTCCAAGTACTTGAGACATTCAAAATTTCAAATTCATACAAGTTATATTTGCGATATTAGAATATTCCAATTTTTAAATATTCCGCGTTTCAAATATGTGAATTTACAAATCCCAAATATTCTAATGTTTTAAACACCCCATATCCGAAATATTTCAATTTCCAAATATTCAAATTTCCAAATATTCAAATTTCCAAATATTCAAATTTCCAAATATTCCAATTTTCAAATATTCCAATTTTCAAATATTCCAATTTTCACATTCCAATTTTCACATTCCAATTTCCAAATATACCAAACTCTAAATATTCCAAATAATTGATAAATATATTTACTTTAGAGTTGTTAAAATTAAAAAGGTTTTACCTGAAGAAAAGTTCAGCGGAACTGGTCATATTTGTACTATTTCGTTTGGTGACGTTATAAGAGCTTCCCGAATCGGCGCAAGAATTTCCCCATTCTTCCAAACACGTGGACCAAGGCAGTGAGGATTGAAAGCTTGCAATGAGGTAAAAAAGGGTTATCGACATTAGAAAACAATAATATGTTCCTACTGAGAGCATCGAGAACATTTGTGCCCAGCCAACACCTCGAAATCCAGGTACTGTAATTAAATAATCAAATTATAAAATTAAAGTCAGCAATGTTTCAAAATTAATTGATATAATTGTGATTGAATGAAATCGAATTAATTTTCTAGTCGACGTTTTCATACTCGGAATAATTATAATCGATTCTTCGATAAAACCAAATTTAAATTTCAAGAATTCAATTTTTTGGAAGTAAGTATCGAATTTCAGAGTCAGTCTTTAATTAGATCTAATATTGAAAAATACTAATTTCGAGTAAAAATTTTAAAATTAATGAACATTTTTTCTTTTGAAATTATAGGAATTCTCCTATTTGAATTCTTAAAGTGACCTATATTACAAAATTTATCTATACTTCAAATAAGGATTGGTTTCGTTATCTTTCAATAACAATTGACGTGTCGTAAGAATGCGAGAATTCTGGATCAGTATACTCGAATGGAAACAATAATGACTTATGGGGCATAATTTAACCCATAATTTAAACCTGTTACACGAAGCATACACCGGTATACGATCCATATAACAAACGACTTTAACTTGCGGAACCGGTCCTCAATGTTGCACTTCCTGCTCAAATTTTTACATTCTTGGTTCATCATGTATGAATTCCCATCTTGAAATGGGATCGGAACTTTTCAAGATTTAATTAACACTTTCGGAATTCTTTTGATATTATGAGGAAAACTTTCGTTTTACGTATAAGTTATTAACAATCGAAACACATTCTTCTATTGATTTTGTAAAGAAGACATAATGCATCAAAATTGAACACCACTTTGAGAAGAGCACATGTACCATTTAGTTAGTAAAAGTTAGTAAATAGTTAGTAAATAGTTAGGAAATTATGAGTAATCTGAAACAGCTTGAATAGTTGTTTCCACAAGTATTATTATAAAAAATAATTTTTTCACAGGTATAACTATACTTTTAATATTATTTATCAAGGAATAAATTGAATATTAATTTGAATTAATTTTTGTAGCAGAAGGTGTATCAAATAATAATAATAGATAAAATATTTATAAAATATTGTTTTGATATCACACCTGCTGACCACATTTTCACCGAAGACCTACTGCTGAATTGTCCCATGATCATCTCCAAATAGTAGAATGGTTTTCCAACGAGGAACAAGACGATGATGTAAGGTATTAGAAATACCCCACCGCCATTCTCGTAAGCCGTGAATGGAAATCGCCAAACGTTGCCCAGACCTATGGACATGGCGATGCAGGACATTAGGAATTCTAATCCATTGCCCCAGGTATCTCTCTTCACTTCGTTTTCCGTTGCAGTCTATGAAAATTTGAAAAAAAAAGAGGATTTAAGGGAAGAAGAAAAGAGACTCGGTATTTGTAAAAGATTTTGATTAATGTTTATATTAAATATCAAATTACGATAATAATATTAAATTAAATATTTAATTATGATATGTTATATATTACAATTTTATTAAATTGTTTTTTAGTATCAACAAAACCGACCAATGCTTGATTTGCGATGATCTGGAGTTGGAAATTGGAGGACATTTTCTGCTCAACTGTATCCAACACCAAACTTACAGATGCCATATCTGAAGATTATACTCAAGGATTTTAGAAAATGTAGATGAAGAACAAGCCAATTCAATTTACTATTATGTTCAAATCGCACTGAAGCTAAGGATGTTATGCCTAAATGAATGGAACATATTAGATTTAGGTCTATATATATTATATATTATTATTATTATTATTATTATTATTATTATTATTATTATTATTACATTAAATTATGATAATAACAATAATATTATAACTGGATCACCCAGCTACGTGTCAACTGTGGCTATTTAGGTACAAAAATATCAACTGATTGCAGGACATAGAAAACATAAATCATAGTAAAAAATATATACAAAAGCTATGGAAAAACGAAAAAATAGAACAACAATCTCCATATACAGTGAGACAGAAAAGAATTACGGATATGTAGCAGCAATAGAAGCAATAAATTATCTGTATCTAAATATATCACTGTCGATAAGAAGGGTAAGCGCAGGTAAGATTGGCTGGTAAACTAGGTTGGACAACGACAATAGGACAACGTCTGAAATATAAAATAGAAGAGAATCTATTATATGTTAACTATACAATAACAAAATACAACCGGAGGAATAGAAAATAGAAAACATACTAAACGACTGTACAATACATACATCAGATTAATCACACTAGGAAGTAAGAAATGGACAGAAATAGTAACAATAATAACAAGCAGAAAACAAATAGCAAAGACTGACACAGAAGAGATACATATAGTAATGTATATAATAAATAAGATACAGATATATTTAGATAAATAATGAATTAAGATTTAGATTTAAAGAATAAATTAAGAGAGAGAAAAAACGTGTCAAGTGTGCAGATGCGCATAATAGTTATAAGCTTCTATACAATAAAGGAATATAATTTTAATGTTAATGTTAATGTTAATGTTAATGTTAATGTTAATGTTAATGTTAATGTTAATGTTAGAAATATTAATGTTATAGAAATCAGTATTTTTAATTTATTAGGCTAAATCTCTAAAGGCTTTAATCAACGTACTGTTTCATCAGAAAGCGTCAAAGATAGTGGCAACTTTCGATCTTCCTGCAATTCATAGGAGAAGCTATAGGAACTGTTATCTTGAAACTGAAATCAGAATAAGATTCTATGAATTTTGATATTCTTCATTTTTCTCTTCTTTATCTCAGTAGATTGTCATTCTTGGTATTTTAATTTTTTCTATTTCTACTGCAGAAATTTCAAGTTAAAGTTAGGTATTAGAAACTAAAATCAGAATTAGGCAGTTGTTATTCTGTGATTATCTAGAACTTTGTATAGTTTCAGAAAGACTATCTAAACTAGACTATTGGAAAATTATTATCAATGCTTAATAACTTTTTTGTTTTCATATTGTGCAATATTTAAGTTGTGATTTAGTAAGAGTATAATTATTAGAAATATTAAAATTATTAATATTTATTTACCTTTCCACCGCCACCTGTCATGGAACGTTGAAAATCGGTAGTTGTGTGTCCATCGTCTCCAATGAAAGCAACATTCTGTCGTCCCTGCTAGGAAAAAATTATTAAATGAATACACTTATTCTTTGAAGGTTCACTTAAATCTTTAGTATCAGTCAAAAAATATTTACAAGATTCGCAAAGGGTTTGATTGATTATTTCTTAAACAAATTGCATACGATAGAGTTAAAAGTAACTTAAGAGAACCATGACACAAAAGAACTATGTATGTAATATCCCCAGTATAGACATTCCCATTTACCTAGCAAGGACACTTTCCACAATCTAAAATACTACATGCGACACAAGTTGCAATTTATATATTTTTCAACGCGTATAGAGTGAAGTAAATTAGTATATTTCCTGCAAAAAAAATTTTATCTCCTCAATGAAACAATTTGTTAAGCATTATTATAAGTTGTGAATGTTTTTAAGACATATTTTTAGTCAAACAATTTAGTTAACTTCTTTTTTGTTTCATATTGTTGTTAACAAATAGAAGAACGTAAGAAATTCGCTAATAACATGTGAGATATTGTATAACACATTGACAAAGGCGGATACAAGTGATATTTATATATATTAGTCTTGAATAATAATAGTTTTTATTATCGCAAGATAAAATTAAAAGTGTAAGTGTCAACTTCAGACTAGATCATTTACCGATCCAGCTCGTCGATTACAAACAGAATCGTCGAAAGTGAAAAGCTTCGAATGCGACGCATAACATCGTACAATTACTCCCATAATTGCCACTCGGCATTGTGCGCACGCAATACCACGACATCATACCGATAAACATAATTGTGGTCTGAACTGCATACCTCTACAACGCTCGATCATCGTGGAATACGCGACGTTCTATACGTTTTATGCACTTCAGAAATCATCCAACAGTATTTTGAAACATTATATCTAATATGACGATCCGATTTCTAACGATTGTTGCCACACATTTGTCTTTGAAAGGAATATGTACTGAGAGAATTATGAATAATGATTAATCGAAAATTTGACGAAATCTGTATTGAAAAATTGTACTACTCTAATTATCAATGTTTGTCTTTATTGACTAAATTTTCATTTAAATAATTATTTAACTAGAGAGTAATTTGTTATTTGAAAGTTGCGACAGAAAAGAAAAGTAAATTATTTAGTATTTGAGCAAACCTAAACACATTATTTAAAATAATGAAATTAATTGTTATTTATAAGTACAATTTTATTTATCGATCGATCGAACAAATTAATTTTTACGCAAATATAATCGTTCAGTGAGAGAAATTATCGTAAATTGCAATTTGTAATTTCTAATTACCTAAAGCGAGTAGTTTTAAGAGAAAGTGTAAACTAGAAAAAGGTCCTATTAATAAGAAAGATAATATTAATTCCACGGCTTTTTCGTTGTACAAAATGAGATAGACAAGACAGGCCCAAAAGCTATTTATTTATATATTATGCATTTATGGGAAATTTGAACGTGTAAAAACACTCTGCCATCTAAGATCCCACCCTTTTCATCATTTTCATAAAAATACAAATTTGCATATTCGCAGTCCGATAATAATCTACCGATATAATGATATTTAATATAATTAAACTTCCTAATAGGAATCAACGAAATTTAAAACGTTAAAAACACGTTCCTCGAACACAGTTCTAACATACGTACATTTTCTTTTGTCAACAATGATATTACATAAAATCTCATAGAGATTTAAAACGTAATTTGTAAGATATTATTTTACTATTTTCTTGTTTCGGTATAGCAAGTCGTGAAATCATTGCTTCCAAAAGGAAATTCGTTCTTAGTCAGGTTCCCTTTTTTTTGTATTCTTACTTTATAGGATTTCGCAGCTGATTATGAGAATAACTGGTCAAACAACTTTTTACAGTCGTAGTATAACGTCAAAGTTAATACTACGTATTATTGGACCTTCTGAACAATTACAACTTCCGGATGTCGCGTTATTGTCATTGGCATACTTTCATTCATGCTTTTAACACATCACATTTAAAACTTTATATAGAGTAAGAATCACAGACTTTTTATACATCGATCAAATGATTACGTATATCTTGAAGTAATAGAAGAGAAAAGAAATTTCGTTACGAAAGTAACAAAGGAACTTTCACGATCTACATATTTAAGACATTTTTCTCTGGCTAACGTGTTATGACATCACGAAAGTGATTGTGCCTTTGCTTTCGTATTTACTCGTAGTTCTAGTAATATTTCGCATGGAATCTGATAACGGCGCGGTAAAAAACGGGGAGAAAGATGATTATTTATTCTCAAAATCGTAAGCGCATAGATAATGACAAATATATTTATACATCGATGTGACGAGATTGACGAGACATTTTTATCATTCTCTTTTTAAACCTTCGGCAGTGTAATAAAATGACGAAGAATTTGGAATGAACGATTTAGAAGACAATTATCTTGACTCTCAAAGATCACTGAATTATTCGATTCATTATCTTGCATGTAAACTCGCGATTAAAACTATTAGGATAATTATCATACTTGCTTCAAAACTGGGAAAATTTAAGTAATCGTAAAACGACACGATAGATCATCGGCGAACTTGTTATTTTACGTAACGAAGAAAGTAGTTATTGTGTTAAAAATTTCACTGGAAAATGGATAAATCGTATCGGATACTCAAGTTTGCTTAAAAGTGAAAGGTGTCCTAAAACTTTTAAGGGGCAATTCTCGAGTAACTGGTGCAAAAAGTCGATTTTCTGTAGTTTACATAAATTAGAGGTACATTTCAAAGACACGATTGTAAAATTTTAGAGGTGAATTCGAGAAAATAATGAAGTTAGAGCTTGTTTAGCAAGACGCGTGAGAGGCTGGCGATATGTGGTTATAGAGGCTGTATCATAATATGTGGAACCCACTTCAGAAGCGGACAGGAGGACGCAAAAGCAGTGAAAAAAAAGTTCATACGAAAATGTGTTCTGTCTGACCTTCTTTCAAAGTCATAGCTATTTTAGTGTTCCAATGACGCGCAACTGATCACCTTCGTATAAGGTGCTCGATATGTATACAAGCTTGCAGTCGTTGTATCAAAGAATTTAGCGATCTTTCAAAAATTTCAGTCATTCGTTGAAGCAGCGCCATGATATATCAGAAACGAGGATATACGTAAAGACCTAAAAATACCAACGGTCAAGGAAGAAATTGGCAAATACGCAAACAAATACAAGGAAAGGATGGCAACACGTCCAAACCAGTTGGCTACTGAAACGAGCAAAACCCATATGAAAAGAAGACTAAAAAGAAAACACCCCACTGACCTTACTAAAGAAATAAAATAGACAAACTCGAAGACGTAGCCCGCTGGGGGTAGCCTTCCACATGTTATTTAGCAATAAAGTTAGAAAAATTTACCAAATGTCCAGCTGGACAAATTGTAAAGTATAAATTAAATAAATAAAAAAAAAAGTTCGTTGAATCTGTAGGCAATCTTGTGACATATGTACGCGAAGTATTAGGAAGTATTAATAATAATAGGAAATAATGGATGCACAATATCTTGTAGTAATAGAACAAAATGGATCAATAATATAAAACAAAAAATGTTGCGCGTCTATTATTTCCTTATAAAACGAAAGAAACTTTTAGGACAACTTAATACTTCAACATTGGCAATGCGTGTGGAGTGCACAATTATTTTCAAGTTGACCCAGAAATAAAAATCTAATGGATGTAATTTAGGTCCCGCACGATCTTTCGAGCAAATGGCGAAGCTAAGTTGTCGAAGACTGTTGAAAATTGAAATACAATAATGGTTGTAGCTTCGGAACAAGATCAAAGAGTATCAATGCTCATATGAAATTTGTTCACTGTTTCTGTGTTTCCTGTTCATTCATGAAATAGGCTTCACATATTGTGATACACCCTGTAGCGTATGTAATATGCGCACGAAATGCAATATTGAGATGGATAGATAATCTGCACAGACTATACGTATGGGAGCGTTATTTTCCTTCGAAGACAACACGATAGTCCTCACAAGGTGGTTTAATTACCGAATTTAAAACCTTCAGCCGTAGATATCTTAAAACTTCATTAAAACGCATTTTTCAACGAACGAAGTTTATTTTATTCGTTATACGTTCCTTTATGGATTATAGATTTGTTATTTATTTCATTTCTTGTTTATAATATTTTTTTAATCAATATAGATTCAATTTGTGTACTGTTTAGAAAAGTTGATATTTGTTTGAAACTGTACAACTTGTCCAATTTTTTATAATCTCTAATCTATTTTCTCAGCACAAACTTCCGTCTAACTAATTTTAACAAACTTTTTTCATTTTTAGATTCTGATGACCATACTAGGTGCATACACTGTATGCCAATAATAATTACATCGTCGGTATTAAACCATTCCAAATATGTACTACAAAATAAGCGCCTACGATAAGTGTTAAATAAAGAGGTACGAAAAAATAGCAAATCTCAATGAAGAAGCTAAAACAACACTAATTATACGTTATGTAGAATAATTTGCATTTTACGTTTGCAATCCGCACTTACAATCTGCATAATCATTTTACATCAAAATATTAAAGAATGAAGATGAGTTACTTGAAAGCATAGCTAATATTAGATTTAATAACGTATCGTTTAGATTAAAACAAAACACCATATGAAATATCACCAATATTCTATGAAATTAATGAATAATAACAAGTCAAACTGATATGTATATCAAACAATAGGTGTGTGCCTGCACGCGCGCGCACGAATAGAGGAAGACGGCGAGATTTGTTGAGAGGAATACAAAATTCAACTCGAATGGCTGGAATGGACCCAGGAAAGCTTTGGCCTTAGTTTCGTCTTTGCAGGTCCTGCCATTTACTGCGCTGACTTTTCTTTCCATAGAAAAAGAAGGTAATTTTGATGCGATTGTTTCGTCTCTGGAGTTCCGATAAGGAAATAAAAATTTCTCAAATTTAAATTATAATGTAATTGTCCAAAATTATGAAAAATAGAAAGGACAGTGCGTCTCCGATTTGACGCAGGAGATAAAAAGATTGGCGCAGCCTGGATTTTGCGACTGTTCCGGTGGAGATTTCGGATAAGCTTCTCAGTCTGAGCTTCGGTGTCTCAGTTCTTTTCCCCTGTAGTCGGTGAGAAAGTTAAGCGGACTCGTCACAAAATGAGGTAATCTTTGCCACGTTATTTTTAAAATAAAATTAATAACCACATATATTTCTTAAGTAACGAGATCTTCCTGTTGATTAGAAGAAAAAGGCAGATAATTGAATTTCACCTTGGTTATTAGACTTATTTAATCAGTATGATCGTTAAATGACTACGTCATCGACTGCAACTTGTTCACCTCTAAATCAGGATTAACAGAAACATTCGCGTGGATCGTGCCAGAGAATGCGTTAAATGTGAAGATAAGTAATGGTATTAGTATGTTGTAGTACTATCAATTTGATTTAGGAAATGTCAACCACCCTTCACGGACTAGTTGTAAATGTTGGAAATATTAAACTGAATACAATCATAATCCACAAAACATTGATATATTAAATCGATATACTAAATATCATAATATAATGTAATATAATATTTGAATGATATAATATTTGAAATTATAATAACGTGAAGTAATAGTTGCAAATATTGCATTGTAAGAAAATTTTCAATTTCAAAGTAGCAAATATCCTCAGATATTTTCTTTCATTTTATCGAAAAAGTTGATACAAATTCATCTAAAAAATTCATAGAAATAAAATTGAAGGAATGGAGCCTAAATGGTAATTTTGTTTTGTTTATTAAATATTCTAATGGATATTTTAATTTTACTATTTTATACATTTCTGCAGATACGTTTCCATTCTTTACTTTCCCACAAACGCATAAAAATTTGCTATACGTCTTAAAATGACTTGAAATATTATCATTTTCTTTATTTTCCTAGAAAGCTTCATATTGCGAACAGAACTAAAAGAATGAGACCTAAATAAAGGTTTAAATCGTCTTTGTATCGTCCATTAAATATTGAACAACGCTGATATGTTCCTTACATTCGTGCAAATTATATGCATTCTGCCTATCTTTATATTTGCGAATTTCCCATGAACATATTCAATTCTGCAACATACGCCTCGTATAGTGCAACAAATACTGCAAATATTACACAAATATAAACAAAATCTAGACGTCATAAATTCTCGAAAATATGAACTTTACCTCTGGCTGCTCAATTTTTTGCTCCAAAACCTACATTTACCGACATTACTTATCGAATGGGGTTCAACGATACTAATTTTAGGCTTAGGAATCTTCTCGTTCAAAAGTTATTACGCGAGAAAGATTGCAAAATTCTGTATACCTTTTCTTGTCTTATGCGTACTAGATCGTTCGTCTTTGTTGACACTATGAACATAACTGAATACTGTCTCGTGGAAATAGAAAATGTACGCATAGTATTATTATTGGTTACACTATATCGCGTGGTCCGTAACTGATGGTACAATTGGATAC
Organism: Bombus confusus; assembly: GCA_014737475.1. Classification (NCBI taxonomy): domain Eukaryota; kingdom Metazoa; phylum Arthropoda; class Insecta; order Hymenoptera; family Apidae; genus Bombus; species Bombus confusus. The sequence goes on from JACXIV010000070.1 coordinate 96,413, forward strand.
AGAATGATTGTACAAGAAAAAATAAGAAATATATATAGGCTAAAGGTTTTTCATACTATAGTTTTTCGTTCCCGAAAAATGATCGATTTTGTAAATATAACAATTATACATAAACTAATATGCTAATTGCGGATCGAACAAGAGTAAATAATCGATAGGAGATTCAACTACACGCGAAAGTATGTGAAAAGGATAAAATTTTGTCATAAGATAGTTCTTTTTTTTTTGGAGGAAAATAAATTTGAAAATATATCATGTTCGAGTCTGGCAAAAATTATTAGAGATGAACATTTTCCCTATTTTGCTAAAAAACATCATATTCATATAAAACAAACAAACAACAACAAATCTAAACAAATGAGATTCAAACAAAGATTTAAATCGTCTTTGTAGTATTTTCTATTAAATATTGGTCAACGAAGATATTCCTTACATTCATTGCAAATTATATACAAACATATATTCTGCCTATTTTTACATTTTCGAATTTCCTATCAACATATAGAAATTTGCAATCTATAACAAAACTACACGTTGCAAAATCACGAGTTCAGTGAATGTTTAGCAGACCATCCCTTAATTATTTTTATTTTCATGAAAATGTTCAAACTTTATTTTCTTGAGAATAAGGGCTCGAAAGGAAAAATTTTATTTCACAATTTTCACTTGTTTTTATACCATATTTATAAATATAATATATATAATAAATATAAAATCAGCTCGTGCTGCTTGTTTACTCACAGTTAGTCTGCACTTAGCCAAGTTTAAGTGTACTTGATCAATTTTCGAACTCGATTTTCTTAGAAAACGTCATACGAATTTTTACCTCACATTTTCGACTTAGTTTTTCACCTTGAAGAATCACTTTGTACCCAATTGTACCACCAGTTACGGACCGCTCTGTACGTTTTTCCGGTATTAACGCTTGCTTAGAGATGTTACTGGACAAATCAATTCATACATCGGTAATAAAACGATATTCCGCTACTTTGAGCACGGTACATGTTTAAATCAATAATAAAATCTGTCTTCTAAATTTATCACGTTAAAGTAAGACGCATGGTAAGTCAAGAGTACCAAAATTTAGAACCACATAACTTTTGAATCAATTTATTCGTAAACTCAAAACCGTCGTATTTTTCCTCTAATCATCTAGTGTTGTCAAAAACTGCAAAAGAAGCGTAAAAAATAGAATAGTTACCAGAGGAAAGATTTACCCTTGCGAGAAACAGAAGTTTCGCTATTTTACTAAAAAAAGAAATACGATACCTTCTTCATCTTCATTGATTCAGCAGGTAAATTGCGAGACGACAGCCTAGAAAAACACCGAATATCCGATCAGGAGGTTGACAATGACTCTTGTCGAATTGAAACGCGCGGAGGATCTCGAGTTTATAACACTGTGACATCTATAGCAGCGACCACACCAGGTATATACATCACCTTCACGAGCATCGAACTTCTACTGACCCGTGATTTGCCGCGGCACGCTGACAGAAAAATAAGCGAGGTAGGGATCGCAAACCTAAACTCGATCGGAATGGGGGAATCTCGGCCCCTACTCCTCTTTATCCCTCCTCTTTCTGCTCTCCTTTGTGTAAAATTTTGTCATCAGGATACTCCTGACCTTGATCGATCTTGATGAAGTAATTGATGGTCGTTGAATTGATATATTAATATATTAGTGTTATCGATGTGTTCTAATGCATATCGAGCTCGGAGAGTTTGCAGCGAAATAGGAAAATTTTAAGGCGAGATTTGTTAGTTAGTTTTGGGGATATTGATGCATTTTGGGGGGAATTTTAAAAGGGTGATTCTCGCGTGACAACGATGAAAGCAAGTAACTTCTACGAATTTTTTTTAGGTCTAGTCCCAAGTAACCTGTAGTTAGTCTAAAAAAAAAATTCAGAAAGATCACCTGCTCTCATTGTTGTTACACAAGAATCCTCCCTAAAGTAGAGCACTTGTTGTAATATTTAACAATAGATATAAATTTTACCTAGAAGATATGAAGAAAAGTATGCGTGTTTCTTCTTATGTTATACATATATTTTTCATATACTATACATTTGGAATGAATGAAGGAATGCATGAATGGATGAATGAACTTTAACGGGGAGAATGTTTACATAAAGAGAAAGCGTGTAGAGGATAAAGAGGAGGGATAAACAAAGAACTGATATATTTTTGTGATGCCACTGTAGTCATTAGTAAGTTTAGTTTTAGTTTTGTTTCATGTTTATAAACTATGTGAAACCAAGTCCAATTTGTAGATCATCAGAGTGATATAATGAAAACAATATTATCCATTTTATATTATGGTTATTGACAGCTTTTCAGTGCTATGTCTTTGTTTTAAGATTTCCAAATATCCTAAGATGTGAGGGTCAATGAAATGGAGGAGTGAAGTCCACGGACCAAGGAAGGTTTATAACGAACCTTGTTGTTTGATTATAAACTTCCTTGTATCAAGGATGAATGTAAATTACACTGGTTGCCACAGTTGGACACGAAAGAATACTGGAAGAGGAAATCGAAATAAATGAATCTCGTACCGAAGGCTAAGGTTTCTCTACTTTTTTCGTGGATTAATTGTCACAACGTTTTAAAGGTCTTGCACTTTCTCCTTTCGAACGTTTCTTGGAAATTTATTACACTGTTACAGAATTAACGAAAATAAAAAGGAATTCTATTCGAAAGAAGGCGATTGAAGAAATAAATGAAAGGTACAGAATACAATGTTTTCCTACACGAAGGCTTTGTTTTTCTAAAACTTAAATTTGAAACTTTTTTCTCAGTAGTTAAGCAGTTTTAGAATACCACGAATTAAAAGGATACAATATTATAATACGAATAGAATATTCGAAATAGAAATTTCAGAATTTCCCACGAATATCTTGGGATTTGATGCAATATGCAGAAATTCGCGTGTTAAACGTCCTTCACCGGTAGTTAAGGGATAAGAAGATCTATGCAGGTGAAAGTGAACGGCGAACCAGCTATATCTGCCGGAAACTGGTTAACTCCGATTGTAATTACACACTAAAAAAATTCTTTTGCACCGTTTATATGTGTACCAGATTTTAAATTCGTAAGTTTCATATGATTGCACAAACGAGAAAGGAAGACCGGTAACCGAATGGCGATTTGAAGACGATTAAAAGTAATTTGATAAAGTTAAATTAATTTACGAAGTGCATCGTAACATGTGAAATCCAATTCAGGAGTGGACAAGAGACGCAAAAACAATGAAAAACGTTCATACGAACATGTGTTTTATTTGGTATAAGATTTAGTAGATTAATCTAACTGATTCTGGTCACTAATAACCATTGTAAATGATTTAAATTATTTGGTAACCATTGTCGTTGGCAGACTTTTTCTTTGATCGTCGATAACCATTATCGATGATGAAATTTTATTTTGGTTACCAATAACCATTACAAATGAGAACATTTTTTTTTGGTTACTGATAATCATCATAGGTGAGAGATTTTCTTTTTGGTTGTTTATTATAGATGAGAGAAATTCATTTTGATTACCGATAATCATATTATCTGTGAGAAAATTCTTAATTGGTTATTTTCGACCATCGTCAATTTTCATTAACGTTACTGACGATCAGCATCCAGATGAAAGTCACAAAAGAGGGGCTCTCTACTCGTTTGTTACACAAGGTGAAGCGTCTAAATCGGAACATGCAAATGTCCCGCTTATTAATGATCCTGTAAAAAAACTCTATAGATCAACAAAGTTATACTGCTTAGATCAGCATGTGTAATGATGGAATTTTCTTTGAGTCATTTTTTAAGGTAGTTTTTTTTTAGCTAGTCATTCTGAGCACCTTCTATGAATGTAAGCACTTGTGTATTATTGAAACACAAAAATTACTATAGCTTTGAAACAAAGTCAGATAGAACACGTGTTTGTATGAACTTTTCTCATTGATTTTGTGCCTTCTGTCGATTCAAGCACGCCTCAAACTCAGCGCGTTTCAAACGTTATGAGGTACGCTGTATTTTGCAGCATAACAATATGATCATGAAACCATCGGGTCCTCGGAAATAGTTTGAGCGATCAACGATCGTTTTTAACCAGGAAAAGCCTGGTTCAGAATTATTTGGGAATTGGCATACCTTTTGTTCCTTAAACTCGGTGCGCTTTATTATCTTATTTCCTGTGAACCGTTAGTCGGTCACTCGGGCGTTTTACGCGGTCACCTTAGGGCTTGTCGCTACCTGATGCGACTGGTACGTTAAGGGTTGGACTTTCTCCTTCTTCGAAACATGCATTCATCGATTACTTACTATTCCTCATCTACACTTTCCTTCATCTCCAGAAAATACCAAGTCAGTAAATTTGAGTGTCCTTCCCAAGCAATTTGCCTAAAGGTTGGTTGAACATGTGCAAAAACACCGCGAACGCGTTCTTGGGCATTTAACCCTTATCCATCTCTCATTTTTGCAAATTAATACGTCAAATTGACACAATGGCAAAACATCGACGAAACGAAAAGATAAATAATTCATTTCGCTCTTTGTCATTCATACGGATGCGTTCTTACGGATTCTCTTTCGTCGAAATTCATTCGCACGTTGAAGTCAAAAAGTTTCATAAAAGTTACTCCATAAATATGAAAGATTTTTTACATGTTTTGAATTTTGCAAAGATTGCAAGGAGAGGATATTTTTGACAAAGAGCATTTTTTGTACGTTATTATTTCTCGCGAGATGAAGGTAGTTTCCTTTTTTTTTTAATAGAGCTATATATTTTTCTTCACATGATTTGATAGTTCTTTCCAAGTACTCAGATACATCTTTTTCCTTTGTTATTAGTTTCAAGTTTACCTTTCTTTGGTAAATATTCACAAAACAAGCTTCAATTCATCACAGCAACAAAGATATCTTCCCAAAGGCTAAATATCAGAAGATCGATATCAGATCCTTTTCCCAACGACCAGTTTTTTCGATCTTAAATCACCGACACTCAGGCGATGCTCGAACCTAAACAAAACTCCCATAAAACATACAAGAAGTTTGTGAAAGTTGGTACTCACTACAACGAGCAAATATGTCTTAATAAATATGGATCTAAATGTCATTAGCAGACTGCGCATATTTATGCAAATTCACGTTTTACCATCTGCAATAGAACTTCAATAAACAAATGCGCATTTCTCCTACAAGTTTACGCGCCGATCCTGCTTTCTTTTCGAATCGTCTCTCAACCTCAAAGAGACTCGATTAGAGACATGTCGCAATACTGTATACTTCAAGAATTTTCTGTACAAATTTGCGTAACACGGTCCATTCCATTGGCGAGGAATCATTGCCTTGTACCTTACGCAATTAACGCAACGATGAATCAAATCGATGAATTTTATCTGGTATCATGATGGATGAATTCCTTTCAGCTTGTTACAGGATACTGAGTTTATCACCGTCATTACATAGATAAAGTGGCCATACTCTGACTATATTCTGGGCATTTACCACAGTACAATTGCTGTAGGAAAGGAAATTCAAATCAGACATCATTCAATTCATCAATGTCTCTTATTTTTACATCTTCATGGTACGTTAATTTCCTATAATGAATTGATTTAAAGAGCCAGTAAATTTCCCGAATCTCATATTCCTCCATTGTTTGTAATTATTAGACTGGTGCCTATAAAATGTCGTTTCTTTTTTAAAATAACACTTTGATTTTATTGTTAGACACAGCAGAACCTCAGTTTTTCGAGCTAACTGGAGAACGAGGATGTTTGGATAAGGGAATTTTCGAATAATAGAACCATCACTTTCCTGATGTTCATCTGTAAGTATATATTTTAAAAGAAGGTATAAACGAAGAGTGCTTGTAAAAAATACTGTAAGTGCTAAGAAACACGTTTTTCAGGAGAAAAGAAAATTTATGTTCTATGTAGTTGAAGTTCGCGAAAAAGGAAAGTGTATTAGGTCCTCATATTCTAATGAATATTTTATGATCCCCTTCATGCAAGACTCGATTATAGACTAGAGAAATGGAGTAATGTAGCGGTAGGAAAAACATTGGAGACTAACAGTACCCGGCTATATAAATACGATATAACTCACTCACTAAATAGAAGAGACAAAACATACAGCGTTACTCGCATCCGAATAGGCTACCAAAAAAATCTTCCATTTGCATCTATCGAGAAAAGACTCAGGAATGATTTGAAAGGAGAAGTTCCCTTATGAGAAGAATGCAACGTGCCAGTCGCAGTGGACCATGTTATTTAATTCTGAAGTATAATGCACATAGCAGGCACAAACTGAAACCATGTGTTGTACAAGGGACGTTAAATCTGTATATACAGTATGCTCGTTTCAAATGTATACACGCGATTATTTCTATAAGTATCAAAAATATAGAAAAATGTTTCGGACAAAAGCTGTATTGTATCAAAGGAGATATAATCTGGTGTGATTGATTGTATTGTAGATGGCCAACTAGAGATCGTATGACTGTGACAGACCTTTTTTTTAAATGGAATCATACAACTATAAATACTTTGTAATATAACTTTGTAGGGAAGGTAATCGAGACGAATCGATTCAAAGGAATATTAACCTATCTGTGTCGCAAAATTATTAGTTTACAAAATATTTTAACTTTAATTTGTGAAACTTAACGTATGAAAGAGAAGGAAAGACGCGAGGCGGTATTGCTGTGTTTACGTTGTCTTTGTCCTTGTTACATTAAATTTCACAAATCGAAGTTAAAATACCTTGTAAACCAATAATTTTTCAACATAAATATATTAATACCTTTTTATAGGGAATGCTTAGACGGATAAATTACTGTATTTAAAGTTATATAATTCCATTTAAAAAAATGTATATTGTCTTTATGTGACCTCTACCTGTCTATCTACAGAAAAGCTAATTATACCAAATTTCGTCCTCTTTGATACCATACAACTCGTATGAGAAACATCTTTTCGTATCTTTAATATTTATAGAAATAGTCGCGTATATACACTTAAAATATTGACATACTATATAAAAGAAAGATATACGTAAATTATGAATTGTATCTCCAATTAAAAAATTCATGAAAATTTCTTCACTTTTTCTCAAATAACTTATACGTATTTAAATTGTGTAAATGGGAGAAAAGAAGTCTTCAACATTCCTAAATTATTAAATTCACGTCTCCAACAATTCTTATGGCAATTTTTCCAAATTTGAGCTCGAACTAATATTCTCACTATTCATAATAGCGAATTAGATTTTGATATTTTTGCTACAAATAATTGACTATTGGACAATACTTAATGCTTGGTATATCGCCAAATTTATAAATTTAAAAATTTAATCCCCTTGGAATTTTCCAAAGAAAATTCGAATAATTTGGAAAGAATAAAGGAAATAAAGGAAATAAAGAATTAAATTCCATGAATATTTCTTTCCTAGCTGAATGATTCAACATCAGTCATAGTATTTACGTTTGAGTAACGCAGGTTATTGGTACTTCCTATTGAAATGTTTTTGTGTTAGACTATCGGAAATTCCGCGCGCATTATGCCATGAATCGAAGAGTTGTCAATCGGAGAATGATGGAATGAATGGTCAAGGATTTCCCGGTCTCCCGGTTAAAGCAGTTTTCGAGCTCCTGATTCTTGGAAACGAAGACCAATGAAATCGAAGACTTGGAAATGAAAGTCAATAGAATTTATGAACACATTTTGTGCATATGAAAATAGCGCAACAACGTCTAGGCGACAGAAGAAAAGAGGCAAAAGAAGAGTACTTTTTTCTCACAGATGAATTAGAGACACAAACGAGGTACCGGATATATTACGTGTATACAATAGTTTTAGTCTTCTCTTCTTTCAATTTTCTTTTATTTATACATAATATATGCATTACAAATTAATGTTTGAAATATTTTCCCCTATTTCGAATAACTAGCTTGCAGTTTATGGATAATTTAAACGGCTAAATTTCGACCAATAAAGTAATCGTCGAGCAGTCACCAAGACAGAGGTGTCCTTGCAGCAACTTAGGAATTCAAAGAGTTGTCCCGGAGTACGTCACGCGACAGTTTGAAAGAACTGAGCGATCGTGAACCGATAAATCGCGAAAACAATTTTTCCTGTATGGCAAGCGAGGGAATCAAGAGAGAAGAGATTTTTATTTTTCGTTCCAAGATAGATATGTATCGTTGTACAGAATGGGCTCACAATGTACTTAACATAGGTATCTATCTTACGATTAATTAAGGCTAAAACGCGACACGGTGTCCAACGGTGTCCAACGGTGTCCAACGGTGTCCAACGGTGCAGTCCAGTCTAGATCAGCCAAAATTCTTTTCATGGCTTTTGGTGATCCAAACTGGACTGGTGCGTAGTTCTTAGCTTAGTATCGTTTACCAAAGATTAATCAACTGATTAATTTTTGGAAAACAATGCTAATTACCAGGTCTCACCACGAGGAGGTGACTACGCACGAGACCCGCCCATGAGTTATTTAACATTGCACATCGATCTCGACATTCAAGCTATTGGCAAGAATGTCGAGTTCTGACTCTACTTGACCATGGGCCTGCGTAAAGAGATAGTTGTTTCGTGCCTAACTGCGAAACACATATCTCCCACGCAGCGCTTACATGAATCTTTACAAACGCAATACAAAGCATACGCAACGCAACATCATACAAATACACAACTCTTACACAACGATTACATCGATCAGTACAAACATTGCACAATAATTCGCAACCTTACCGGCAGCATTCGGTATCAAAGACACATTTACCTGACTTGGAACGAGAAAAAGGAAATTAAGCTACTGATACTGTACATATCATTTCTTATCTTACAAAACGGGCATACAAGTCGCTGTACTAAACTGTTCAACATTCTATTTTCGCGACACTAAACTTTTGAACATATCGAAAAGAAACTCTAACATGATCGCAATAAGCTTCCCTTAAATATGGGAAAGCAAGAAAAATCCCGAACAATCAGACGATGAAAGAAAAATCGCGGCGCGCCCGGAACGAACGAGATCGCGATCTCTCGAAAGAACTAACAAACCTACACGACGTACTCCCGTGCACCAGATAACTCTAAGGTTCAGCGGAAAGTCCAAGCATTGACCTTGGCTCGATTCCTGTTACGTCGTTCGAAACTTACACGAATCACGGTCGATGACGTCGACCGGTGATACCAATGATCCACTGGTGGGTCCAGCAAATAGACGTGCAACTTAACACACTCCAACTGAACAAACGGGGCCCGGGGTGGAACCGCTGAACAGGATTACGAAGGCAAAGCCCCAACTGAACAGTGGAGTCCACACCCGCGAGGCCACTCGAACAGGATTACGGAGGACGTGAAATTGCAGGATCCTGTCCGAGTACCGAAGTACCAATCGGACAGGACTGCAGATCCACCCAACGGATTCACAAGCATCACCGGCACGACGACAACTCCCGCGATCCGACGCAAACGTCGAGCAGTCGTCGAGTAGTCACCAAGACAGAGGTGTGCTTGGGGCGACTTACGAATCCAAAGAGTTATCCAGTGCACGTTGACCCGCACGCACCCGGAATACACGCGAGCGAGTACGCCACGCGACAGTTTGAAAGAACTGAGCGATCGCGAACCGACAAATCGCGAGAACAATTTTTCCTGTATGGCAAGCGAGGGAATCAAGAGAGAAGAGATTTTTATTTTTCGTTCCAAGATAGATATGTATCGTTGTACAGAATGGGCTCACAATGCACTTAACATAGGTATCTATCTTACGGTTAATTAAGGCTAAAACGCACGCATCCCACGGCGTCCCACGGCGTCCCACGGCGTCCCACGGCGTCCCACGGCGTCCCACGGCGTCCCACGGCGTCCCACGGCGTCCCACGGCGTCCCACGGCGTCCCACGGCGTCCCACGGCGTCCCACGGCGTCCCACGGCGTCCCACGGCGTCCCACGGCGTCCCACGGTGTCCCACGGTGTCCCTGCGGAGGTGTTTTAGTCCAGACTAGATCACCAAAACAGTTTTGGATAATCTAGACTAGACTACATTAAAGTAGTATTTAGCTTGATATCGTTTCTCAATTAATAATACTCTTGTTTCGCAACGCTAATTTACTACTAACATTTATGAAACAGACAATTCTCAAAATCAAACGCGAAGAGTGCTTTGTTATATCTGCAGTATCAATTTTTCATAATTTAATCAATATCAACATTTTCATAAACTAATTTTAAACAATAAAAGAACAGGATAAATTTTGATACGTATAGTTTTATAAGAAATTCTAAAAATTCATAATAAAAATTGCAAAAGACAATCGCGATCGCAGCCATTAGCTCGTATTATTTGTTATATAATTCATAATTGTATCACATATAACAATGCAATTAGTAATTATATATCAAACAATACGATTGCCCGGGTCTCACCACGTGGAGGTGCTGCGAATGGAGACCCACCCTATCCGCGACCCATCCACCCTCCTTTCGCGCAAAAAAATCTAAAATTTATT